>NNCF01131073.1:265926-281296 GCA_002313205.1 Laupala kohalensis | reverse complement strand
GCTTCACACACTGTTCAACAATGAAAAATTGAGGTAATTTAAATGAATCAAATTGATATCTTCTGTAAAATTATTAATTTTTGGACAGAAGTAAATGTGGTGGCAAAAGATAATCGCACACGAATTATTATTATGGAACAAATATACTGTAGATTGTCGTATGGAAGTAAGAAATAATATAATCACAATACATATAGTGCAAAATTCTGAACGAAGACTTAATTGTTGTGCATAGAATTCTTAAAACATTTGTAAGACAGAACAAATCTCCTTGTTTTCCTTGTCGGTAACTGGGTGTGGCGAACTAGTTATCCTTTCTAGGCTATTTATTTATTCATAATGTTCATAATAATATTCCATGTTGTGTTCTCCTTACCATTACAGAAGTCCTCGCCTATTTTGTTCTTTTCTCTTAGCGTGTTGTAAAACAAAAAACAAGTGAGTTTCACGTGCATTCACTCTTCCATCCCGCGTTACATAGATTGTACGTTCAGTGCTTTGTTGAAGCATAGGTAAACCCCATTCGGGGCAAGTTCTACCCATGAATCTGTGTGATCTTTCATCTCATGCAACATTACTGATCTCCGTAAGCTTGAATGTAACTCATAACAGTGACATCAGCGGATTCCTCAATCTATTGCGAACCATTCTAGTTTTTTAGTTATTTATTTTTCGCAGTTGCTTTTCATCAATATTTTGCAGACTTTGCTCTGCTTTCTCAAAAATTTGTAAGAAGAGTCCTCCTAAATTTTTAGATTAATTTATCTTGTTTCCGTATTTATTTCGTTGATTTATCCTGACCCGGGTTTTTCTCCAGATTTTCTCCGGGTAGTGGAGGGTTTTCCGTAGCTCGGAATGTTATTAGGAATGTCGAATTTTTTAATGCACTCAATCTACGATTTATTTCGGAATAATAAAACGATGTCAGTACATATTTATTAAATAATATATTTTATAAGTATTAAATTAGGAAGTGATGGGATGGTCCCATGCGCCTTTCCCCACATGGTCGTACCCAGTTTACAACTGTTCTTTTGACAATAAAGTTTGTTATTTCTTTATTATTTATTATACACACACTGCGTCGTATTCACTTCTAATAGTGACCGTATCTTTTGTTCAAGACGTTCATATATTTATGATGAGGTCACAGCGACGCGTCTCCTTTGTCACATCATCGCTCCAACCAGCGGACCACAGAGAGCCACGAGACGCAGAAACACGCGGAAATAAGAGACTTGTTTCCAACAAAAACAAACGTGAAAGAGAGAACTTTTGGCCATGTTGGGGGCCTTGGAAACCTCTTTGCGAGTGGAGGGGGGGCCGTGGAGTCGAAGTTGTTTCGGGCGATGGGAGGTGGGGAGGGGAAGGGGGGCGCAAGGAGCAGAGTCACGCGCGCGCGCGGTTTTCGAGAGGAGAGGGGAGGCGAGGCTATCCGGTCACTGACTTCGAACTCAGGACTTCGACTGCGGGCGCGCCTTGATTGTGTGATTTTGTGGAGAACTTGAAACACATGGAGATGTAAAGTGCGATTCAAGATATTGGCTCGAGATGGCTGAACTTCGTCACATGAACAGAACAACATTTGACAAATCCACTTTGTCAAATTAGCTATTTGTTGTCGATTTTGAAGGAAAACTTGCGCCAAATTTCATCATCGTGTTTGATATTTTTCTCGTTTGTATATAATGTTTGTGCTTCTTATCGATGTTTTACCATAACAAATTAAATTGTTATATGGAGGACTTTGCTCTGCCAACTTACCCCTATCACAATCACGACCTGTTACTTACACTATGGTTATGTCAACGTATCTCATACCTGGGTTTAGTTGACGTAGGTGGATCAATTTCGAGAAACATTTTAGTGTTATCTACAATTTTTATTAATAACGGTTCCTAGATGATTTCATACCCAAGGTGTCCAGCTATCCGCAGCATACCTCGAATTCACTGTTTCACAGAAAAATCGAAAACCAAAAAAACAACAAAAAAACAAAACGGGGGCTAGGCGTGGAGCGAATGCGGGCTGATTTCTAAGTGGCCGTGACAGATGAAAACTAGTATAGTTTACAAGATGGATAATACTCCATGCTACCCCCAAATTATTAAGCATTTGTTATTCCGAACTATTATAAATTATCCATTTTTTATTGACCAGAAGTTCCGGAAACAAGTGTTCGCAAAATTATAATCTGTCGTGAGCCAAGCAATTACTTTCACTGTTTACTTCTTGACTATGGGAAAGTTGTGATGAACCACGTACAAACAATCCTGAAGGTATTTTTTAAAAAAACTTATCTTTTCACACCTATGGGATCGAATCCGACTGAGGAAGCTGCCAAGCTTTGGCCAATTGCCAAAACATTCTGCTGTTCAGAGGAACGCTACGTGCAATCGCCAAAAACGGAATTTCAAAGCAATGTTTCAGAACAAAACTTCCACTTGTTCAAGAAAAGAACAACAACTGCAAGTTATTTGTAAGGTATAGTCAAATCATTCAGAGTTTAATTAAGCTTTTACTAATTCTACTACTATTAACGTCCATCATGTGATCTAATTAAATAAATAATTTAAAAGTTACGACCTTTTATGGCGAATAATATTTTTATTTTTTTTGTGAATATATATTGTGACTTTTAGTGAATTAATCTTTCTCGTTTTCATTTAAAATACTTTTAGTGTTAGTTTGTTGAATTGTAGTGACTAGTAGCGTCAATTTATAACAAAAATGTGACAAAGAATGTAATAAATTGTGAACTCTTTTGGATCAATACGAAAGATCCATGACCTTCCATTAGCATCATCTCTGCGCTTAGGTGACGTTGTTTGCGATGGTGGACAACTCTCCTAGACTAGAAGCAAAACGTTAAATGTCTCTCCAGATTACCCGGTGATCTCTATAGAAAGAATTTTAAAATTAATATATAGGTTCATAATTGGTCTTAAAAATCACGAATAATCACCATGTCATTTCATGGGTGTGATTTTGCTCGACGAACTCTTTGTTCCATAATTTTGAAAGGCGAAAAATTCAGTAATAATTGAGAATTACTTCGGTTTGCGGGAACAGTTTTTGTTAAATATGAGATTTAATCAAATACTAGAATTCGATGTAATTGCTGAGAACCCTTGTTTGCTAATAGACCAACGATCTACGTATCGATTCCTCAGAAAATCACAGTATGTATTGTTCTTTCGTGATTGAAATAATGCAAGGCTTCAGTGTTCGATCACAAAAGGTCTTCGAGCAAAATGATGACTTTCTCTTCTCGTACTGAAATATCGGAATCATTTAATTTGAGTTATCTGTGGGACAGTCATTAAGCACGATCAAGGTAACCACCCAGGAGATCGATCGTATATTTTCATCGATAGGTTTTTATCGTGGAAATAATTGAAGTGCACGACAATGAATATCACTTATTTAAGATGGAACTAAATAAATCGTCAAATTACAGAGATGTATAATTGTTTATTTTATTATTATTCTAATTGTTTTAAAACACAGTAATATGAATTATAACGAAGAAAAAACATGATTTCATTTGTATCTATCAGTCAATAATATAGCGCAAACAATATTCAGGAACTCGCTAGACTCGTTTGAAATGTAAAAAACATGGCGGCCGAGAGACACGGTTCCATGATTTATGCATCACACCTCGGAAAGAGGGGAAATATATTTTGTAATGTCCTATGATATACGGATGAAAGTGATGTAAAAATACTACAGAAAATTTACTATGAATCAAAGTAAACTTCCATCACTTTCGTAATTTTTAAAATTTCTCCTCTCTTGAAGATACGCGTTTCCTCCGTACGACACATTACACCATCAATTATAATTGCAATTATTTCATTCAAATGGACGGTAAGGCATGTTTTTCAAGTTGAAATCACAACGAGTACATGTTACTCTGTTTCTTTACGCCCATTTACGGTATTTTAGTGATTTGATTTTACCTGCGCTAGTACTATCTTTAGAAACTCTGTAGAATATTCTGAGGTGGAAACAATACTACAATTATGTATGGTAGTGATTATTTTGAAGTTTTATAAACAAAAAGGAATACAGTTCAGGAATCAGGCATGGAATCTAATATTATTAGTAAAAAATGATGCAGAACTAATATTATTAGGATATTTTTTTCTCATCTAGACATCTCATCCAATAGTTCCATAAACCATTTTTGAAAGATCGTTCTTGATCTATTTACGCAATATTTACGTCGTGACTTATATTTCCCTACCCATGATGCGTCGCAATGCCGCGGCATGTTCGTGACGAATGGAATCCCCCCTCCAGTAAGGTTGAAAAGACGTTCAACGTCTATAATTGCTTTGAAACTGTCGATATTCGATCGAATTTAGATGAAATTTTAAAATCACTCAAACAAAGAAAAACTTTCAAATTGTCACCACAATAGTTTCCTGACGTTAAAGGTTAATTGAATTATTTTTAAACTCCTCTTTTAAATCTTATCTCTTCCTATTCGACAACGAAACTTGTGTGGCAATGCGAACTCTGTGAACGAAACCCAGTTACTTTTTGGCGGGTCCCTTGGCATTCAGGAATCAGGGCAAATGAAAAGGCGGACGAACTGCCAAAGCTGGGATCTAAGGGACACTTTGTTGGATGCCCAGAACAGTTTTTTTGTTTTTTTGTTTTTTTTGGAGCGTCTTCACTAAAGTCGAGGCTGGAGATTGTGAAATGGACACACAAGCAACACCTCACAATCTGGAAGCTAGAAAATATTGCCAGGCACACCTGCGAGTTGATTGCTGGATCTAATTAAGAGTATAAGTAGGTTCTACTAAACTAAGGAAAGTTGTAGGACTTCTAACTGGCTGTAATGCCCTACGGACATTAACACATTACGGGGATCAGTCCGCATCCAATGAGATGCGGTATGGAAGAGGAGACCTCCGCGCATGTACTCAGTTTTCGCGAAGCTTTGACCAAACTAGATATCGCTACCTAGGTTTATTTTTTCCGAACCAAGCGGTTTTCAGGAAGGTTAAGATCCACTCCTTGATGTCTTTCAGCGAGGGGTTCTGTCATTAGCTGGGCTCACCCAAATTTGCAATCTATATATCTATCCTGGCCCTCATCCTGGCCCGGGTTTTTCTCCGTTTTTCCTTCGGGTAAAGGCGGATTTCTTATACAGGTTCTCTAGGCTTTGTCTAGGGGCGTGTTTATTGTAACAGTAAATCGTGAATTTAGTGTTTTTTCAACTCTTATGATTTTTAAACACTATACTCAGAATAATCCATAGTTCGATAATAATTTGTACATGTAAAATAATTTTTTTGCGTTAAATTACAAACATATTGACATTCTATTAGTATTATAACTCGCAACTAACTTTTTATCTTATCTAGGAATTTTTGCTGAAATTTTTGAATCCGCCTCTGCCTTAGGGCCCTTGATCGGAATTGATGGAATACGTCCCTTGCTTGCTTCCGGAGAGTAAATTAGTTTCTTGTCCTCCACGTGGTCATACGCAGTTTGTACTGTTTTTTTTTACAATAAATAAATTTATTGTTATTATTATCTAGTAAAGTATTAAACTCGTCAATGTCATGTACCTGTCGTCAATGTCGTGGCTCCTTTGTACCTGTTGGATTTGTACCGTCGCGTGTTCCATGACGCATATGTTTCTCACACGCGTCCAACGAAGAGAGAGGGAAAGGTCATGGCTTAGCGTGTGTGTGTTCCATGACCTCGTGTTGTAGTGAGGGGTGTTCCTTCGCTTATTTGCACGCACCCACACGAGAACGGAAGGACACTCCCAGGATCTGGACTGAATCGCGCGAATTCAGAGGACATTCCAGTACATTCCAAATGCGTAAAAAAACCACAACTCTTCATAATAATAATAATAATAATAATAATAATAATATGTTTATATAGTCCTGTCCACCACTGGAGTCATCCCTCACATCTGAGCATCAACCGATTTGAACTCCCAAAAAACATATTTCTAACATTACAAAAAGCAGTCATCCCTAACACCTATAGAACAGGCAGAACATTTTTAAATTGTGATATTGCTTGAGGTGAGGATGCTTGGTATACCCCGTATCCCTATTGAATCCAACTACATGTGAAAAATAGTTACAGATGTTGACGAGGAAGAATCGACTTTATGGCTGAAACACGGCCGACTCCGTGCAGAGACTGAAGACTTTTCTGTGCGTGCTGTTCAGGATGAAAGCGATCCCAACTAGATATTGCAGAAAAGAAATCGATGGATTATGAAGAGCATGCAATGAAACAATCCAACACATCATTTCGGGTTGCCAAGTACACACCCCTCTAGACTACACCTGCAGACATGATCAAGTGGCCTAAATAATTCACCAACAGCTAGCTAAAAACCTTAACTTGGTTGAAACATTTACCCCTATCATAAATTCGATCCACCACCTGTCTTGGAAAATAGAAATGTCACTTTGTACTGAGATAAGCAAATCATTACAGGCAGAACAACAGATAATAATAAGTCAGATATAATATTAATAGACAAATCCAAAAGAACAACTTTTATTATTTATGTAGCTGTTCCTTCCACTAACAATTTAAAAAGACAGAACAAACAAAAATTCAAAAATATCAGGCACTTAGGACATAAATTCAAAAGACTTGGAAATAAAATGAAGTATTAATTATTCCCCTAATAATTTCAGCAACTGGAGTCATCTTCAAAACACTGAAAGGGTATCATGTAAAATTGCCTTTGACCAGAACATTGTACTGCCTGAAATGCAGAAATCCGTTATATTACAAACATGTCATCTGACAAGGAAATATTTTTGACTCGACTAACAAATTTTACTTCTGACTTGGCGCATAAACCCACCCCAACTACCTGTTTGAACAGAGAAAAAACAAATGCACAACAATAATAATAATAATAAAAATAATAATACTTTCTGATAATGAAACTGCTTTAAAATGTGTGTTACCGCGTGGAGGACTTGAAGCTAATTCGCACTATAAGCAAACCTGGGACCATTCCTCCGATTGAAGAGCTCGGACGATAACAGCAGCAAAACTGGAACCGAAACGGTGCTACAGAGAGTGTGCGGAGAACCACAGATTTATTCCTGATTCACCGTAATATTATCGTGTCATTTGCTAGTTCAGTCCATGTGTAGACGGCATGTTTGTGATATATGTGAATACGTCGAATATTTGGCCAAACACGACAAGTACGCAACGCCAATTCATGTGTCAGCGCCACTCAACTGACGAAGAATCAATTGACTACCAAAGTATCGTTGTGGACTTGCGTTCGTTTGTCTGACAAGTGCTAGTTCTAGAGCTCTATACAGATAGGCAGAGGCAGCCGCCATTTTTGCTCCGTAGTGATGCATACAGAGTGTTGTAAACATTGCGCTAAACGTACTCCTTGCTAGTTTAATTTTAAATAATTTAAAAAAATAATCATTAATAATTGCAGAGAGACAACTTGGATTTTCAATATATTGTGAATATTATATCCCAATAGTAGAAAACCAATTCCAGCTCTGGAAAAAGTAAATTATTTTCTTATGTTTGTTTGACATCCTCACTGCGCGAATACATGCGTTCGTTTTCATTTTAATAGTATAAAACAAATGATCAAAGAATTAAAACCAAGTCAATATACATTTGCATTTGTTTAATTACAGTTATATAACCTAACCTTAGTTTATTTACCTGTTTGAAGAAATTATATCATTTAATTGCTAACATTTTCACCATAAAAGCCGTGATATTAAGATGACAAACATTTTTTTCTTTGAAAGTTTCAAGATCATGAAGTAATAAGCTAGGAATTTCCGATAATAAACAAATATTAGGAAGTGGGACGCTAACGGTTGTATTTTACACGTCAATCTGCGACACAAAATTGGCTGTTGCTTGCCTCGGTGGTCGCATCCCAAAGAAACGTTAAACTCGAGCATCGACCCTGCTGTGGGAGTGTCATCACCACGAAGGCACGGAGCGCGTGTTATCTCGAAGGAAGGAACCGCCAGGTAGCAGCACTTGCAGCACTAATTGCATGTAATGAGAGGCAACGTCTCTCAGAATCCCGTGACACACGCTGAGACATGCAAACGGCAATTAGACACGGACATGTTGCATAATGAGCATATCGATTGGGATTTAAATTAAAGAGTGTGTCGCTTACGGTTCCTGACCTCTCGCGTAGACAGACTCAAACGCGGAGTATTCCTCAGTCCCCCACATTACTCGATGTAATAGCGAACATTTAAACTATTATAAAACCACTTATATACCTTTGAATAAAATTATAATTTTATTAGTTTTTACATGTGTCGAACACGTGTTTGTTACATGTCGAACAGAATAATAATTTGAGGCGGATTTCTTATAACAGGTTCTCTAGGCTTTGTCTAGGGGCGTGTTTATTGTAACCAGAAATCGTGTAAAATAATTTTTTTTGTTAAATTACAAACATATTGACATTATATATGTATTATAACTCACAGCTAACTTTTTATCTTATCTAGGAACTTATGCAAAAAAAATTTTGAATCCGCCTCTGCCGTAGAGCCCTTGATCGGAATTGATGGGATGGTCCCTTGCTCGCTTCCGGAGAGTAAATTAGTTTATTGTTCTCCACGTGGTCATACGCATTTATAAAATTTAAATTTATAATAATAATAATAATACTCTCATGGACAAATGAATAAAATAACCTCCATCATCGATGTAGCCATCCTCAATAGTATTCGAAAGACCTATGCAGTGAAACTTAGAAATTAGAGCAACCTAGCATTCCGTATTCGACAGCAGTGGAAAACTCGCACCCAAATTCTTTCCAGAATTATTTCAAGTAGAGGAATCGTACATTATCTACTTCAGAGAAATTTACATAAAATCTCAGTTCAGAAACGAACTGTAATTGTCGTACGGAAATCCATTATTCTTAATACATGGTCTGAAATTTCTTACAATAATTGTAGAGAGAAAATACCAATCACCTTAATAATAATAATAGTTTATTTCTTCAAGAAAAAAACAAATATTTACAGAGGTTGAAATGTAGGAATTAATAACCACCAACATCGAGTATAACAGTGGCTATGCAGAAAAAAGAAAAGAACAAAGAATAATAAAAATTCAATTTTACAGAATAGTTATCAGTCCATTCATCTTCCTTTTCAAAACTACAAATAAACTGAGCGGTCACATCTGCAACGACAGAATTGTCACTGATAACTCTCACTTTTATGAGTAACGAACATAGTTTGGGTAATTAGGTTCTGATGTTAATATTATTTTAAAATGCTAAAAATTAAGACGCTCAAATCATTGAGCCAATTTTTAATTTTCTTTACAAAAAGTTTTAAATTTGGACTTGATTTTATATTGAAAAGCAACGGGTGAAACTTTTTTGGCCAAGACAAACATAACAAATGTTCTATCAATGATTTATTGACCATTGGTCTAAAAATTAGTTCTCTGTTTGTGCTTCTAGTAGTGATTGGAGGAACGAGATGAAAGAACAAGGAAGAAGATCGAGTGATTTAAAAGACGAGATAATGAGAGCGCTGGTTGTTACGTAAGGGTTCAGACACAACCTTCGCGTTCAGACGGGAGAGTCGAAGACTCCGTTTCCGAACGCCCTTTTTCTCACGGACGCTTCTTCAAGACCCGCGCTCTCGCTCAAAAAACTTTCGTGTTCTTCTGTTGGTGGAGAAATAGGTTTAGGTCAAGAATAAGTTGACTCAATATTTTTAACATTCAATACCTCTGCATTTATTTTGTGTTATTTCAGTAAATTATAGCTACTGATAAAATTCACTTCGCCGTCAATTTAATTTAATTTATACAGGTTCTCTAGGCTTTGTCTAGGGGCGTGTTTATTGTAACAACAAATCGTGAATTTAGTGTTTTTTCAACTCTTACGATTTTTAAACACTATACTCAGAATAATCCATAGTTCGATAATAACTTGTACATGTAATTTTTTGCGTAAGATTACAAACATATTGACATTCTATTAGTTTTATAACTCGCAGCAAACTTCTTATCTTATCTAGGAACTTTTGCTGAATTTTTTTGAATCCGCCTCTGCCTTAGGGCCCTTGATCGGAATTGATGGAATACGTCCCTTGCTTGTGGTACCGAACTGACATTTGTCTGGAGTAGATGAGGGAAACCCCAGCTGAAAACCTCGCCTAGTTCGACCGAGCAGGGTTTGAACCCACGCTCTCCCGCTCAGCGGGATCGGGGAAGCGAAGACGCTACCACTACACCACCGCTGTTTTATAATTCTCGGAATTTTTTTTGTCCATTTGTGTTACACATAATTGAGAAGACGCTACAATATTCTTCATAAGATGATCTTACAGTGTAACTGGACAAACATACATGTGCAATGATGTCACGAGCGAGATTAGCTTTGTTTACACGGATTCTTTGCTTCTAACAGAGTTTTAATTACTTCAACTGCAAAATTTTGTTGTGTCAATGTTCGTTTTGAAGGGAAACAAAAGTAGGCGAATGAAGGAAAAATGGGTAAAAGTTGAATGAAGCGCTCTAATGACCTTGACGTTGACGAGCCCTAAAACCCCAAGAAAACAAACAAACTAGAATGCCAAAAAATGTGACACAGTGAATTATATTACAATAATTACCATTAGATTACAGAATATGCACTCGAACACAAACAATTACTTATTTATTTAAAAAAATTAACACGTACATCTTACTCAATGGTTAGAAAAACTGGAAATCAGATTCACTGTGGAATCTATACCAACATCGCAGCGTATGAATTGATGATACAAACTTATACCTCGTTTCTCATGAATAAAGGCGTAAATAATATCATTCAGAGAGATCGTGTTTACGAGATACGATTCCGAAAATCGGCGTGTTTACGGCTCAAAACAAGGACTGAAACATTTTGTATTTATGAATCTATTACAAATAATATTGAGATAGTCCATCTAATTATCGTAAAATATATTTAATGGCACAATAGGGGAGATAGTTTGTGTCTGACGTTTTCCAGTCTCGTTTACGAAGGGTCTGCAGTGCGGATTGAGTGCTACTCTAAGCTTTCAGGAGACATGGCTCATCAAAAATGGAAAAAATGAATTTTCGTGTGGGACTGAGTAGAGAAACCGAAGACTTCTTTCATTTCCTTATAATGTAACCGCTCAAATGAATAGGAAATATACAAAACTTCCGAGTGTCATAAAAGGGCAAGGAAAAGGGGTAGTGATGAAAGAGATTTTCAGTAATCGCTTCGCAACGCGTGTTTCGTGCATTTACTAAGAGGTGGGCCGAAAACATTGTTTTTCCACGATTTTGAATAAATATTTCGAAATCTATATAATTGAAAAAAAATTTAAATAACCAGGAAATCAAGATGTAGTAAATATTTAAAGTAATTGAATTTTATGAGTATAATAAATTAGGCTGAGCGTAATAAATCAATAATAAGGGAATGGACCATTTTTTAAAATAAAAACCCATTAGTATTTTCCAGTGTGAATTGAAGTGAGGTCAGTGTTCTTCTGTCAATTTCTGAGTAAATTCTGGAAAACAATTAGTGACAGAGAGATGTTCGTTGGGGAGGGGGGCGGCGTTCACTTGTGGGGGGGGGCGCATGCATACGACACACTCTTAAGGAGAGTCAACGCGTGCAGGAGAACAATAGACGCGTCTCACGGTGCAATGCTGCCACCCTCGCCACACACAATGTCAGAGAAACCAAGTCTTTGTGCTTTTGCTTTCTCTTATGCATTCTATCGGAAAAAAACTCAAATATGAGTGTTTAAGGGAACTGCAGATTTAGAGATCTTCGAAGCTCGTGAAAGTAAATTTTAATATTAAGATTTGCAAAATTATTGCAAAAAAAAAGCAAAAAAAACCTATGAAAAGTTACTTAATATGTTATATAGTACTTCCTTCCTCTCATTGATAACTATGTAGTATCCACCTTCTACTTCTCATCCTTACTTTCTAGTTACTTCCTTACCATATCCTTTACTTCCTTACGGAGCCATATTTAATATTTTTGTCACTGAAATAGTGCTGAGAAATGTACTGAGAATACTGAAAGCGTAACCTATAGAACGAAAACATAACACGTTTTTTCGTTAAATTGATAAAAAAAAGAGCACATTTGACAAATAAATAAACAAATTCTAATACTAAAAAGTGTAGAAAAGTAAAAACTTTTTTTAAAAACAAGCTTGTATTTATAAAAGGGCATTTATTAAAGAAGAGAAAAACAAAATTGTAAAACTTGGGGCTTTTTTTATAGAAATTTTAAAGTAGTATTAGTAACTATGATACTTGACGTCTCAAGTTTGATTTTCAATTTTAATGAACATTATTTTTTACTTTTTAGTACATCACATTTTTTAAAAATAAAATCTTGTTAAACTATTTTTTACGTTTATTTTATTGATGAAGTTCTCTGTTGAAGGACTGAACCCTTTGAGGTAATTGACTAACGTTACGCAACTTCAGTGATCCAAGGGACGACTGACTCGCATATTTGAATGGTGAGGGTGTGGTCTGAAGAGTCGTCTTAGACATAGCACGTGAAATTCATCTGTGAGAGGTGTTATGTTTGTATTATGGGGGACAAATTCCCTGATGTTATGTTTGTATTACGGGGGACATGAATGCGAGTTTCTTTGCAATAGTTACGTAGAAAAAGGTTTTAATGGCATTAGGCGATGTTTTGTTTTTATGATTATGATCATTGTGCAAGAAATAATGAGTTTTCTTTGTTTCTCAGAATAATTTTTTCAAACAGTCTTATACTTTGACATTCCTAGGTTTACCTTTGATGTATCCTTCGACTATAAAATCTTAAATGTTGTTTGTGTCTATGTCTGTTTGTTGAAGACTCAAAAACTACTTAGTCAAATGTGATTTTTTAAATAAAGGTTTGAGTTATTGTAATGGACTAAGTCAAATAATGATAATTTTCTTATTTTCCTTTTTTTAATGCTAATAGTGTACTTGAGGATATTGCGCTAATGTGAATACAATTATATTATTAAAAGCTTTTATTTAACTTCATCTATTAGTTAGTTTGTCAGTTTGTAAATAAATAAATAAACAAACTTTTTGTCAAAGAAGCAGTTAGAAACTTCGTATGACCAACTTCGTAGCAAGGGACCATCCCATCAATTCCGATCAACGGCCCTAAGACAGAGGCTAAGGATTTAACATTTCAACACACTCCTAACAATAAAAAATAGTTCAACACTTGTTATAGTATTAACAAATACCAACAAATATTGTATTTAATAAAACATAGAAAATTCATTTCGCAAGTACGTATTATTATCAAGCTATAAATCATTCTGAAAGTATTGTTGATAATTCGTCACTATTAAATAACACTAAATTCGCTAATAATTATATCACCTGATGCCGTCTCTAGACAAGAACCTAGCGAGTCTTTATAAAAAAATCTGCCTTTACCCGAAGGAAAACCGGAGAAAAAACCCGGGCCAGGATGGGGCTACAGAATTAATATATGCACGACCGTGCCAGGGTTGAGTACATAAACAACTAAATTGATATGAATAATAAGATACTATACAAGCATAAGTATGTCAGATTGTCAAGCGAATCACGAAGACAATTCATAATTCTGTAAGTAATTACTTACCAACCCATCACCATCCAATGAAATTAATTGGTATTAACTTTTATGAACATTTCGCGTGACGAGCTTTTTAAAAACAAATAATTCAACATAAAATATTAAATCATTTTCAGCGATAAAGATAGAAAGTTCGTTTATTTTTTTAAGGATCTACTAATGTGAAATATGTATGGAGGTGTGAATGTTTGACATAGCATTAGTTTAATAAAGACCTTAACTTATTTTATTCGTTTTAGTTCGCAGATAAAACAAACGCTTGTTTTTAACATGTTTTTTTTATTTATTATTTTCATTTAATTGTATCTCATAAAATTCGTTCGTTTTCCACGAAACGTACAAACGCAATATCACGCAATATCTAGAAATTTTGCGCAACTTATTACGAATAATTTACCGATGGCGATGGTGTAGTGCTAGCGTCGTCGCTTCCACTATCTCGCTGAGCGGGAGAGCGTGGGTTCAAACCCTGGTCGGTCGAATTAGACGAGGTTTTCAGCTGGGGCTTTCCTCAACTACTCCAGACAGATATCGGTTCAGTACCGTAAGCTCCCTGGCAACCCAACATCTCTCCTTCCCAATTCCCTTACCCAAGTCCAAAGGGTAGGGGGAAGAGCCTCAGTGCTCCATGGCCTGAACCTCCTTTTGCCAAAAGGCATAAAATAAATAAATAAAATAAAATACTTGTGTTGGGTAGGCTCCTGCGACAACCCCTACTTTTGTTTTCATAGTAGTATTTGTAAATGGGAAATGTAGCGTGCTATCGAAGTTTATCTACAAGAAACGATAGGAGGTAGGAGTTGGGTGGTAGGCCATTGTTAGTAAGGCCGGTTGGTTAGCTACGTTCACGGATAACTTGGCCCACGTGGAGGTGTTAGTAGGAGTAGTTAGTAATAGTTAGAGTTACTAGCAAGAGGTGGAGAGAGGAAGGAAGGTTGGCTTTTCAGTAGTCACAGCTATATGAACTGGGACATTCATGTGAAGAGTTGCAAATTTTTTCTGACCCCATCGGAAATCGAACCGGATGACTTGGTGATGAGATAGAACGCCACCACCTGCGCCCTGGAGGGACTTCAACCCGCACTTGTGGAGCATAGCTTCACACCAGTAGTGAAGTGAAATATTGTGGGTCAAAGGGAAGAGAGGAAGTTGGCTACTTCCTCACGTGCAGATTAGAACATTGACGAGATTACGAACCCTCTTGAAAGGTCAGGTTTAGTAAAGTAAGGATTTAATTATGTAGCATAATTCACACTGACGTGAGCGTTTAGAGGACGCGTTCTAGGATGCGTTGGAACGGTACTTTAGCTCAGAAGGACAGGAAGGGAAGCAGAAGAGCGTTCGAATACACGGGTGTGGTAGTTGCATGATGCTGCTTCGATCACGAGGACAGGTGAAAGGCTCCGGATGACGTCAGACAAAGGTGAACTCAACACAAAGCGAAGAGTGTTGTTGGCTTGATGAGACGATGACAGGAGTGTAGTGATGGTGTTTGTATGATGTGTTGGTGGGATGGACTATGGACCTATTTTAAGAATGGAATAGTGTATACAGCCCTGAAGAAGGAATAATATATTCTGAAACGTTGACGTATATATACAGCTACTCCCCCGTGTCAATGATCTCTTCATTATTTAGATGTTTCTTCACCCAAAGCTTTGTTCCAAAACTTCCTGTGTTTTCGACCCCGTTATCCATAATAACGTATTG
>NNCF01131073.1:252844-265708 GCA_002313205.1 Laupala kohalensis | reverse complement strand
ATATATATATATATATATATATATATATATATATATAGTAATGTATTTTTTTAAACAAAATCCGGTTTGCTAGTCACCTATGCGACATAACGTTATAAGGATCAGAATATTCTGACCAAGTATTACGAAACTCATTTATATGATAACTTTAAAAAAATCACTACTAAAATCTGTATTAAACAGAGCAACAAATTAAATAAGGCCTTCGTATATACTTTCAAATACGATTGGTAAGATTCGTTTCGTCACACTGGAAAGGGAGAAGACAAAATATTGTGACAACGGGGGAAGGGGGGTTAAAAGAAATAAAACATTGTACGAGACGTAATGTATAAATGTTTACTGAGATTGCAACCCTGCAACTTAATCTGTAACCTCTATGAATTTGAATGTTTGTCCTTTTTTATTTCCAACACTTCCCACTGTACGGCAGCGTACGGATAGTGTGCCACTAAGCCTATTCTCACATGGAGCCATGTAGGCGAGGGATTAGACCGTGTGTTAGGTCGCGTCTCGGCCCCGATTCCCCTCATAGGTCGCGGGTTCAAGCCTATCCGATAGAATACCTGTTCTTAAGAAGAAAGCGTGTTTTCCGCGCCTTTTAAATCTAGCGGTAAGTACCCGCTACATATCCGCTACATACCGAAGGGCTGAACGAACGCATTGACCTCCTGCAGCTGTGTGTGTGGGATAACTTAAGACAAGCCCACTGATCTGAAATTGTAGACGTGTTTTTAAGTCTTATTGAGGTCTGGGAGCGTACAGCACGTGTGTGGTGGCTTATATGTTATTTTGCATAACGGAAGGGAACGTAATAGAAACCTTGGTGGTCTTTTATCGTTTTACTTTCGTGTCATTATTTTCTTATTTCAGAAAGTGACGCGTAAAAGATATATAACACGAGGTTTCCTTAATTTTATAAATATAATTAAGGCATCAGCTGCATAATACATAATATTAAACAAATTCAAAAAGTAAAGTGAAGCATTCCAAATCACGAACCACTTGGATATTTATTAATTGGCTTTACAGCAATAAAAAGAGATCCGCGTAGTCATTTTGTTTTTGTAGATTAGTTCTCGTGAACTACGATATTCCCTCTTTAGGAGACGTGAAATGTCAGAGATTTATTTAGAGTCTAAAAGAAATGCAAATGAGATAACATTGTTAATGATACTATAGAGATAATTCAAAATATGCATTCGTTTTTATGCCCGTTGCAAGACGAAGTATGTGCGAAACAGTGTTACAAATTCAAAACTGAGTCGCCAGGAGCGACTATAATATCTCGACGCGAATTTCCGTGTTTGTGTGTTCACTTGTTTATTGTACGTTCATTGTTGTCACATGTTCTTGGAGACGAAGTTGTTCAGTCTGACGTAACATTGAAACCAATCTGAGAGGTAATTACACACATCAAGGTTCATTAATGTTTTTATATTCTCTTTTGCATTTTCTCACAAGTATCATCCGTGGTTGAGGTGTATGAGAGTAAAACATAACTGATGCGAGTTGTTTGTCTTCCTAACACCATTTCATTGCTTTACACGACTCTGTCGTAATGTGTCATTCACGTCATCACATAAGAGCATTTGGTAATTAAAGACCTATGCATCATCAACTATACTTGTCCTCGCTTATCTCATAATCATTAAGGACCAATTCTGTATTTATTACTCGAATATTTCCCATTTGCTCTGAAAATTATGTATTATTAAATTAACTTTTCGATTCTTATTAGAAGAGGATACTCTATAAGAGTCTTATGTATTCTTCATGGTCCGTTTATTGGTATTTAATATTTGTGTTACATACTTTTCAGAATTGTGCTCGATACAAATTTTTTTGGCACATAAATATTTTTAGAGAAAATGATGAATGAAATGTGAAATTTAAAAAAATGTGCGACGAATATTTATTAAGGGTTACGTTTAAAAATTGTTCGATTTCTGCTTTATTCATTTTCATTTTCAAAAGAGCGTTCAATTTCATTTTCAGGACCTAGTAGAACATAAGGAATCCACGATTATTAAATATGGTCGAATTATTATAATCCCCAAATTTTTTCTTGAAATGTTTAAGATCTGGTTTAAGAAAAGAAACAGTTTTAAATGATCCTCGAACATCTCAGATGACATATTTTATTGTCATTGAATATGTTTCAGAGTCGTAATTGTTTCAAATGTAACTTAAGTGATAATTGAAAATATTTTCATGAGACATTTTTCATAAAATGGACGTTAAATGGAGCTAATCTTATAATAGTGAGACTCTTCATGAGTTTTCAAATTGTGACGAAAAGTAAATTCATTTTAAAACATCGTTTTCTCAATCTGTGAAAACGGTCGATGTGTAGAGAACGGTGGCAATATTTCGTGGAAAAGGGATAAGACGAGCATTATATGAAAATTTACACGAAAGAAATATGGATACATTATACCATGCATTGATCAAAGAATGCACTCTCCTTATTATGATTGATTTGAGACTTTTAGAGAAGAGATTGGAATGCGAAAGTGAGACTGATTTTTTTTTCTTCGCTGAATTCTTTTCGTACTCGACACGGTCCGAAGCTTGTGACCGTGTGTCTGAGAACAATCCGAAGGAACTTCACAAGCGATGTCTTACGCTCAGGGCACGGATTTTTTTAATTTATTCATGAGAAACCAAATAAATGATCATCTTGGACGAGATTCTGTCACAAGGTCGGTGTACAGAACTCTTGTTCAATTACTATTTTTGAATTTATAGAACTGAACTTTATAGAAATAACTTTCCGAATAATCTATATTTTGATAACAATACGTACTTGTGAAATAACTTTTTCGTGTTTTATTAAATACAAATTTATTGTTATTATGTTAATATTATAACATGTAACAAACTATTTTTATTCTTGACTGTTAAGGATGTGCTGAAACGTTGAATCCTTAGCCTCTGTCTCAGGGATCTTGATCGGAATTGATGGGATGGTCCCTTGCTTGCTTCCGGAGAGTAAATTAGTTGATTGTCCTCCACCACTCGCTCATACGCAGTTTGTAACTCTTTTGTTTTGACAATGACCTTTGAAGTGAACGGATTTTCTTCAAGCAAAAGATTACTTCGTCAGATACAACGTCTAGTGTAAAATGTAATATTCGAAATGAAATACATTTAATTTTGCTTATCGTATTCCACCTGCTTGTGTAACATACTTTTTGTGAGTATTATTCGCGTGTATGACATTTAGTGAGTTCTATTAAAACCATCTTTATTTTTACAAAGGTTTGCGGTGTTTGTTTTCTTTGGTTATGACGCTCTGTAACAGTTGTAGGTTTATTCCGTATTTTCAGTTAAACAGCCAAGGTGAACAGAAACAAATCAAAATCAATAGTCTTGGGGTTACGTTTTATCACTTACCTACTTCTGAATATTTTTTTTCATTTCCAAACTCATTATTTTTCATTAGCATTTGTTTGCATTAATCATTTTTAACATTATTCCTGTTCACTACTGTAGAGTACAGTGTGCATCTGATTACAACAAGCCTTGACGTATGAAAGTCAACTCAAACGTAATTTTTATTGTCTCAATGTTTGAGTTCTCATGGGAAGAACGAGTTACTTTTACGAATCTCTTAATTTTTTTGTTATTGGAACAGAATAATGTTTAGAGGTAAAATTAATTTAGTTACTTCATGGTTATGAAAGCATTATTCTAAAGAACTCCACTAGAATTATGAGAATTTAACAACCGCAAGTCCGGTTCACTTGTGGTCGAAGAAAAGGTAGTTTTTTATTGTGACGAATGATGTACTCGCGCTAGTTTTTGTTGTATCTTTTAACACGAGAAAATGCTTAATACCATCTAGATATCAACGTAGGGTTAGTAATGTCCTCTTTTTCATCATCTCACTAGTATCCAGAACAACGAGGTATAGGATACAATTTTATTTTCTTACCGAAATCTGATAAGTGGTTGTACCGATTTGCATTATACGTTTAAGGGAATGACATCAATACGTACGATCAATAGATAAACAGGAAATGGTTCTTCTTCACCCGACCACATTCCTCGTTCCCATTGTTACTTTAAATATTTTTCTTTCTCTTTGCTTTTCTTCCTCTCCTTTCGTTTATAGTTTCCTATATTCCATTGTTAATTCTTTTCCTGTAACCGATCTTCTCTTTTTGCAATAGCAAAAGTGTCTTGTTTCAATAGTCTATTTATAATACCTGATCCGCGTTTCTCCTGTAGAGGAGGATTTTAAATACTGTCTCTCTAGATTCTTTCTTGCTTAGGAGCGGCGGTCTCATTAATTAATTAGTCAGCAGTAATTGATCTCGAATTTAGAATTATATTTGTAGTTACGATGTATAAACTACATTTTCCGAATGATAATAATACGTATTATTACTCAGAGCGAATAGAATTGCAGTGCAGTGTAGTGTATTGACGTGAAGTGTGCGTGACTGTTCACAGCAATCCTGTTTTGGTGCTATTTTTATAGTTATTAATTTCTATTAATTATATTATAGCAATTATTTTTACATTATGGTTATAGGAGGAGTAATGGTATATATGTGGGTATATTGAAGCGTCCTTGTACTTATGAATGTGTTTCTGTACATATGTGAATATACACACATATTGACCTAATTTAATTTTTTAAATTTCTTAGGTGTATTATCCTTTTCGGTTATTGTGTACTAATTTTCTAAGCATTTTATTCTGTGTGTGTGTATTTCGTAAATCATTGGGCGAAGATATATATTTTTTATTTCACTTTATCGTATTATGTATATTCATATTATGTCTATTATGTTTTCCATCTGCCACAGAGCATTGCTCACTTGCAGATTAATAAATTATTTTTATTATTTGTGAAATAAATTTTTTATACTATTAAATACAAATTTATTGGTTTTTTGTTGATATTATTATACGTAGCTAACTATTAAATCAACCTCTGCCTTCAATCAGCTTCATCGAAGTCGGTCCGATGATCCCTCGTTTGCTTCCTGAGTTTTTTGTCCTCCATGTGGTAGTATGTAATTTGTAACTACTTTCTTGACATAAATTAATTTTTACACCACACTCAAACAATATGATGGAGGATTTTTACATGTTTTGCCTAAGTTATAATATCAATCAACACACATGCAAATGCACGAAGTACCTCGTGAGTTGACTTTTTTCTTCTGAAGTATTGTAAATGAGATTGGATTGCATTTTTTTGTGTTCATAAAATAAGCTTCAAGTGGCCCTGTCGTATTAGTAACGGAAAGGGAGAAATATCTGGCTACAAGATTTCGATCTTGTCATTGATTATAAACATTTTTCATTCACTTTTGATACATAGTTGTTATTGATTTGAATTTCTTGAATGAACCTCGAACAATCGCGCGTTTACTTCGTCCGCATGTGATCGTGGGTGCGATGTGTGTAAATCGAATTCTGTTCTTTCTTTCAAATCGGTTGAGGGCTCCATCGTTTTCTCCGGGAGAAGGAGATGTAAATTTCTGCCTCTCCTTTACATCCGCGTCGGTTCCTGGGAATCCCCAGAAGTAAACAAGCGTTTGGGAAATCAGCCCACGAACTTAAAATAAAATTCAATTGTAAAGAGAGGAGATCTAGGTCAGCTGTCCCCAAACTGGTTCCAGAAAACATGGATTCTTCCTAGGGTCTGTTATGACGGATTTCGAGGTTGAATCTATATTAAGTAATTATTATGTAAATAAATAATAAGTATCACATATTTTGTTTCGAATAAAGTAGTACGTAGGTCTGTGCATTAAATAGTGAAATAGAGCTGGAAAAATCCGTGTAGGCTATATGAGGCAGATACATACCTTGGCGTATACGTGATGTACACTGACAAGGTTCTGTGTATTTAAACTTACATGCATCTTTGTTTTCCTGTCTGACCTTCTCGTCAACTATTGAAGATGGAAATTTGAAACGGATTTGCTTTTGAGTTGTAGGGACTCGTAATGAGATGATTTTACGAAATTCGGATTTTAAAGGGATGAATTCGGGTAGAATAGATAGATAGATATCTTTATAGTTCCGTAAGTTTGCATGTTTATAAATACGTAACACTTTAAACAGCACTTTTACATTACATATTTAAACTAATTAAACTAACAAGAGATTCACAACAAGGCTTACCTAAATCACTCTGAGGTAATCTATATGTATCTTTTTATATGTAACATTATACATTTAGATTTTTCACAAACTAATTCATTTTTTACTAATAATTGCTTTTGCTTACTACTTAGGGACATTAGCATCCCAAGGATTCAATCCTGTGGGCGATGCGTTCAGTAAGAGAAGGATCGTGGATGATAATAATACTCTTATTTGACTCTCCGGTCAAAAAAATTCTTTTATTTAATATTAGATTTAACAATAATAATTCTATTGTACGAAAAAAATAATATATTTCGAATTTTCGCTAC
Source organism: Laupala kohalensis (assembly GCA_002313205.1). Classification (NCBI taxonomy): domain Eukaryota; kingdom Metazoa; phylum Arthropoda; class Insecta; order Orthoptera; family Trigonidiidae; genus Laupala; species Laupala kohalensis. The sequence goes on along the minus strand of NNCF01131073.1, from coordinate 259,265 downwards.
TTATGAGCTAATTATGATATTAACTCAGTTTTTTTATAGGTAAACGTGCTAATAATAATAATAATAAACTTTTATTTTATGGTTTGGCTTAAGCCATCAGGCACCTGCTCTTCCGCCTTACCACCGTCAAAAAACAACAACATAATAATACATGATAATAAAACATAAATAACAATACATACATTAATATATTCATAAACATATACATAAATTATACCACGAAAAGGGAGGACTGTATTGTTTTTGTTTTTATTATGAATAATAGCGAAGGGTTTAAACGTAACATAACTAAAACGTACGAACAAAGTCTCTTTTTTATTGTAAAAACATTCATGACGTCAGAGATCCGAACCGCTAGCGCTCGTGGTGGTGGTGGTTGCGTCAGTGTACTATCGCCAGGTCCTTGACTTTTTGCATCTGGGAGGAAAGGTCGAGGTGACGTCGTAGGTACCACACTTACCTTCACTGCTGCGACAGGAAGAAAAGGGTGTTCTGTACAGTCTTAGCTGCATTCCGTTCACTGACACTCAGTGGCCGTAGCCCCCTCCATTGGACCTTAACTCTAGGCAGACAAAATCGAAGTTGATAAATAGCATACTTTGTCAAAGTGTTACCAAATTAATTATTGTTATAGTTATTATTATTATACTAATAAAATTAATAATACTTTATTAATAACTTCAATAAATAAATGTTATTGTTATTAATAATACCGGATTGTTAAATGTTAATTATGTATTTGATGCATTTTATTTAAAGATAATATTTATAAAATTTGTGTTGTACATACTAATAAAAATTTGTTATATAAAATAACTTTTAAACAAAAATGCTCCTCGGTTACACCCCCACCCCCATTTATCACGGGTCTAGATCCGCCACTGCCGACACGGGAACTTCATCGTGAGAATGTCGCTACTTGCATTCTTCTCAAAGAATCTGAAGAGGAATGGTACATGATGTATGTATGTATGTGTGAATAAGAAGGAAATAAAATAATTCCTAACATCTCCAGAGATGAATTAACTGTATCTGACGCCACGATCACTATTAACTCGAGAATTCCAAAGCTAAAGTCAATGGTGTTAGAAAAGAACACAATATTGAGGTATTACAACTTCACATGAACCCCTCTTATCCGGCCTCGGATTAACCGACCTATCCCGTAATATTTTCCTATAGACCGGCTTGCGAGGTACATCGGTATTGGACACAAAGAAGGTACGAAAATGCAGAGGCTTAGCTTTCAAAAAAATCTTTGAAAGGTAAAAAATAGTTAACAATAACTGATTTTTTTTTCAAAGAACGAGACATACAATATATGTAATGTGTATGTATATTTAAGTATTAAGTTTTCAACGTTCGTATAAGTTCGTTTATGTATGTATGTGCAAACACTACAATAATGGAAGATCCAATGACGTGATAATCTATTATAGGCTCTTTTTGAACGAAAAGAGATTTTTCTCGGGAACCTCGGATGAACCGACCAGAGTCTCGGTCTCGGTCCCGGACCAGTCAAGAGGGGTTACCACTGTATATAGAATATTTTAATATAAAAATCAAGTTAGTACTTTTAATTCATTAATTAAAAGACGGATACAGCGCCATGGTCAAGGAGATGTAGTCACTTTGCTGACTAAAAATTGTTAGTTTTTATTTTAAATATCTTATTTTATTTTTTAATATTATCTGTATAATGCCACTTTAAAATACAGATCAATAAAAACATATGTTTGAAAGGCGAAAACCAAGTAGAAATGGAAGACAGCGACCCAGACGAGTAACTATGAGCAACCATTTCATTAACTGACACACGTTACCTCGGCATAACACTAGTTGAATGTCTAATTTAGAAGAAACACGTGACGATAATACAAGCAAAATTACTATCAAATTACCTACAGGATTCAAAATTAACACGTGCAAGATATGTGTGCGACCACTGACCATATTCAGTGAACGCTGACGATATTTATCCTCCAACGAAGGTCGATGAGGGCATCTTCCGTCCGCACGACTATCACCACAAGACAAAGATTAAAAAAAGTAACATCAGTGCAACTAATAGGATAATAACTATCAAATCCGGTTCAACCGGATAAATGTGTACAGTGTAAATACGATATCATCAATCATCAATTTCATAAACTCTTCATAATCCATTGTAAATACTTTATAATCCATATCTCACAATATACATCTCATTACGAACATTGAAGAAAAAATCATTCATTTCCTGATTCTTTCTTTGTACAATTAGTAAGTGAAACTTGTAAGATTGTGTCACATTTTCCGGTTATCATTACTGAGGTGTGGAGGTTGTCCTTAGTATTAAGGAAGTAGAAAATGTAGAATTAACTGTGCTTGTTGACCATTTCCTACATAGTTAGAACATTCCTTGAAATGATTTTCTGTTCAATCGTTTGCATCGAGAATTGTATAATGTGATTGTACGCGCACATAGATTTTCCGAAACGACGAAAGCTTATTTAAAACATTTTGGATACTTTGGTATATTTGCTCAATATGCACAAAAATGTGTTTCGATTATGTTGTTGTTATTCTGACTCTACATTTTCTATAGTTTTTTTTCTTTTTCTCTCCTGATTCTTGATCAGAATCAAGAAATTTGCAAAATCTTCGAGGTCAAACGCCGAATTTTACAGAATTTAGACAACGTTTTGTTTAATACATTAAATTATAATTCGGAGTCAGCGGAGTGGCTCCTGGCTGGATGGCCCGGTTAGGTGGGTTTTTTTCATCACACCTCAACATCCAGACTGACTCCCAGACCTACTCAGCCTGCTGTAAAATGAGTACCAGGGTTTATCCTCGGGTCAAACTGGTCGAAGAGAGTCATATCTCCTACTGTGCCGAGATCTACCCTCCGCGAACCCTTTGGGCACCTTCGGGTCCTGTTGCGGGATAGTTTGACTTTGAATTTATAATTCATATTATTAACTCACTTAAATTATTTAATTTTTTAATCATCACCCTACTTTTTTTTTTGTATTTTACAATACTTACCTTTTTTTACTTATTATCAGAAGTAAAAACAATCTCAAAGGGAATTCCGCAGTTTCTTGTGTGCTACACTAACTTTGTTAAAGTGTGTCAAATGTAACATGGCAACCTTAGTGTAGTCAACTCCCAACCCAGAACATCTGTTTTAGAGCAAGTTGCCTTTTGAGTTCCTTTGGCATTTCCATATATTCTTTTGAACAACCAAAAGGTTAACGGAACCCAATGCAGAATTTGTCTTGGTCTCACGTTTTGTCACTTTTTTTTTCATGTCTAAAGCAATTATTGTTTTTCGTAAGCAGTTGTTTGCATTAATCATTTTTTAAACATTCACTCCTGCTTAGTCTGTGGAGTACAATTTGAGTGGTTTTAAAATTCTTATTAGTGAAACAGAATAATAATTGGAGATAAAAGTAGTAAAAATTACATCTCTTGAGCATGTTTCGTGTTATTTCATCGGAAGCCGAAAAGTTGATTTAATCCTTATGTTGTTTAAAACGACCGCAGATTCGACAGTTCTATAAAATGCATAATCGTATTATGTTACAGAAAATGCAAATGTATAAATATCGTCGTTCTGAGTAATCTTTATGGTGTGTTTTTGAGTCCTTCAGTTGATAGAATATATAAAAACCTTATATAACAATCTCTCAAAGTTACCTTGTTAAGGTAGTTTCATCATCATAAAGTACACCTACCTTGAATTTCAGTTGTTCTCATGCAAGTTTGCGATATTGAACAAGTTTCTTTATTAGCCTTGTCGCAATTAGAGATGTTACGTAATTAAACTGGAGGCATTTTCTGCTTCACCTTCAAATCCATCTGATTTACAACATTTCAAACAATTATTCTTCAGACGTATAGGATTTGTAAATGAGCAACACTAAGTAAATTAGTTATGAATACTAAGGAATAAAATAAGAGTTATATTTTAATTTTTGTAGTTTTTCAGAATAATAATGTCAGGATTGGGTACTTGAGATGTCTGTTAAATAATTATTACATATTTATTATTTTCCTGATATTATTGCGAACATTTTCCTGATATTATTTTAACAAATAAATAAATAAATTTATTGTCAAAAAGCAGTACAAACTGCGTATGACCACGTGGAGGAAAATAAACTAATTTACTCTCCGGAAGCAAGCAAGGGACCATCCCATCAATTCCGATCAAGGGCGCTAAGGCAGAGGCGGATTCAAAAATTTCAGCAAAAATTCCTAAATAAGATGAAAAGGTAGCTACGAGTTATAATACTAATAGAATGTCAATATGTTTGTAATTTAACGCAAAAAAAAATATTATCGAACTATGGATTATTTTGAGTATAGTGTTGACAAATCATAAGAATTGAAATAACACTAAATTCACGATGTATTGTTACAAGAAACACGCCCCTAGACAAAGCCTAGAGAACCTGTATAAGAAATCCGCCTCTACCCGGAGGTAAAACCGGATAAAAACCCGGGCAAGGATATTATGTATGTGTGTTATGTATGTATATTATGTATGTATTTTCGGTTCGGCCAACGAAGGACCACGATGACGAGGGTTAGTAAGGCTCATTTCCGTACGAGTTTACTTACTAGACACATCGTAACTCTTTGGGGGGAACAGCGTATTACCACTGTATTACAACTGCGGTTGTCAGTCGCCGAGGTCGGACTCTTCATAAACATATTTAAACTGAGACATGGATAAGAAGAGTATCGAACCTGGGATGACTTGGTGACGAGCAATCACTCTGACGCTGTGGCCACGACGGGGACTGGGAAGTTATTATGTTCTGATAAATTCTCATTATTTTTCAAATTCCACTCCAAAATATGACTCGAGTTAAAATCTCAGTTTCAGTCGAAACGTGTCATAAAGATTAGTTGTCAGAAATTATATTTTTCTCTCATTTGCCATGGTGTTTTTTCAAAAATTACTAAGCTTTTGAGTACGTTTTCGAGTTAACTTTTGTACGACATATTATCACTATAAAAATTCTAAAATACTAAAATACCGTATATTAAAATGCAAAGCAACATAATCTGCAAAATTTTGGTTGTAGATATGGTTTTAGTTAAAGATATTTAATTTTAAAAATTCATATGTATTGAGGTGATGAATTATAACTATTGCAATATTGTTGTTGAAAATAATTCTTAAAATCAAAAATGAAACTTTCTAAAAAATATTAAATGTTGTTTCACTTACAAGAGAAGTTTTTTCTTGCGTGTTTAATCAAGCGTATAAAGAATTATTTAAAAGTCAGTTTGTTCCTGAGAATCAGTAATTTCTAAATATGTTTTGTTTCCGAACATTTTTTCGCGAATCAGGATTTGCCCTTTTTTTAATAATCTGATTTTTCCCCTTCGATTTCTTAATGATCGACTAACAACAACTTAATAACAACAATCTCAGTTTGCTGGAATCGTGTCAAAGTTAATCCTGGGCACTTAACGAAGTGGCCTGTAAATTACAGATAACCCGGATTTCTCAAAACACCCAACTTATTGGTCTCAAGTTACGATCTACGTCTGTAAGTTGCGCAAATAGTTTCAACCTTTATTTTAAGCAAAACGAAAACGCGTTGGAACTGAAAGTCAGCATGCAAGTTCAAGACGTTTATTCGAAAATAAAACCAAGTTTTTTCTGTGGAGTAAAAGGTGAGTCCTTGAAAACTCACGAACTGCAGAGGTACATGAGACCATCGTTACGTTGCTTGATGACAGCACTATAAAGGAATGTATTTCTTGTTAGAAAGCTGTGTTGTATACAGACTCAACGTATGTATGTAGGCAAATGATGGCCGTATGTTAGTACCGCAAACTTCGAGATTAAAGTTTCCTTCACGATGCGATTTGCTTATGTTTGCAATGCAAATCTCTGCGCGCGCAGTGGTCGGTTGACGGTATGAATTGATATTCCCGTGTGTTAGGGAAATATCTTCTTCAAAATATTAACATTAAATCAATGGTATATAGACGCCTTTGAATTTAATTTCTCTTATGGAAGACAAACGTGCATATTGCAATAGGGAAGATAGTGACATACTCGTCAGATATTATATCCAGATCCGTCAGATATGCTTTCGCTGGTTCAGGTCTTTTTGATATCCTGGATAAAATATCGATTTATCATAGCGAAACAAAATACTAAAACATAGAATTTGGAAATAGCAACGATATGACGTTAAGGTTTTCATACCTTGCGCAGAATTTACGAGAACAATTCACCAAAAACTGTGAAAAATATTGTTCTAACGGAAATGGCAGAAGCATCACGTGACTGAAAATAATGCACCTACTTTCGAATATAATGAAAATGTCATTTGGGATATTTAAGGAATGTCTTTGGTTTCTAAGTTCAGGGCATTGTAAGATGAGGTGTGTGTGTCTGTGTGTGTGT
>NNCF01131073.1:153085-251429 GCA_002313205.1 Laupala kohalensis | reverse complement strand
CTGTCTTCTTTCCTTTTATCCTTCCTTTTCGTAATTTGAAAATTATAATTTTTAGATTTTTTTTTCCTTTTTATGGTATAATGTTTTGGACAACTGTTTCCTTTTCTTTTCTCTCATCTTTGTATTTAGATATTTGTTGAATTCAGGAGGGTCTTTTTTAGTGGGTATGGTCGAGAAATTCGGCGCGTCCCACACACGGGGAAGAGTCGTTACGGCTCTTCTCTATGGCGCGAAACTGCATTTTTTCCCCACCTGCAAGGGCTCTATTGTCCTTGCCGTTGACGAGCACTAAAGCACCCCCCCTAAAAAAGTGTTTTTTTTTCTTTTCACCATATCGTAAAGCGATAACCCGAGGCAATGAATTTTGTTTGTATTCGAGTGCAAAGAGCGTAACACAAAGAGCCACATGAGCTTCAGAAATGTTCACAGGTCCACTTGAGGAAAAAGGAACGTCAGTAATAATACATTCAAACAATTTTACGGAACTCAATCGCAAAAGTAAATGACGTGGAAATTCATTAGGGACCTTTTATTGTAACTGGGAAATGCCTCAACATATTTCACAGAATTCCATTTGAGTGCACATTAGAAGTAGTTTTCCAACGGTTATAATGGGAAGTAATAATAATTTCGAAGAGTTATTGAATTAATGCAACTTTCATATTGTATGAACTGTGACCTGTGACGTTTCGGACTGCAATTATTGTGGTGTACCATTCATGGAAAGAAATTTAAAACGAGAGACGCCATTAACACAAAAATACTTTTTATGCTTTTACAAAGTACCTCTATCGGATCTATACTTAAAGAAAACTGTAATGATAGCTCGCAATTATTTCTCATGCTTTGATTAAACACGTTCCCACACGAAATGATGACCTTTCGAGTTCCTGGTTCTTAAAACCTCTGTTACCTCAGAGTAATGGAATGATTTTGCTAGCAAGTTCAGACTACATCTCACATGACCTTTTATGTTTACAATGAAACTTTTAAATAATTTTCTACTATATTTAAAATTACAATATATAAAAATTTATTCTCTAATAATACATCTAAAATTAATGCAAAAATTAGTAAGAACATAGATATCATGTTATTCATCTTACGGTGATTAACTTTAATTTGAAGGACTCTAACGACCTTGATGTTGGCGAGCCCTAAAGCCCGGTAACAAAACTTTAATTTGATTCTATTTTGTATATGAATGTTTGAATTTTCACAAAATCTCAATAAGTCATCGAAAAAGTTTTGTATTTAATTCTACTATTTACTTCCATTATGTAAACAAGATAAATATACTGTGACAACCGATAATGTCGTAATTTTATAAATTACTTATTAAAGGTGAATCTAATGTTCGTTGTGAGATAAATCTCCCGAAAAGGTTATTCTTTGAAATTTTCTACTCGTACATTTGTTCAAATGGGAGGAGAGACGAAGACGCTCGCTGCAGAGCAGAGTCTGAAGCCCCACGACCTTCTCCCCCTTTTGCGTCACGACTCTATCAACGCCCCCTGCAGCCTGAACAAAAGAGGACTGCCTGCCGCCTCCGGGCACGTCTTCCGGGAACCCTGTTGCAGGTGCAGTAAGCAGCTGGCGAAAGTCGAAAGGGGCTTCCAAGATGCAAGACATCTTGAAAATGTGTCGCGCGCAAAATCTCATACGTGACAAATAGTTTTTTTTTTCACCAAATCTTGTGGATTCATAATTCCACCTATTGATGTCGGTGGTAATCACTTTAATTTTTTTATACAAATGTCTTGTTTTATGAAGATTGGTCAAGAATTAAAAATTTTATACAACTCCAACTTCGTCAGGTTATGTATTATAATGAGTTTACTTTCCTCCTCGTGGTCACACGCAATTTGTACTGCTCTTTTTGACAATAAATTATTTATTCATTTAATACAAGACCGTCACCCTATCCATATGGCACCGTCAACAACCAAGACCTCATCACACAACATATAAATATATACATGTTGCAACATTAAATAAATGTATTGTAATATATAAACAACTCTCATGAAGGCAAAATAAATTGCCGAAACATTGGCGTTGGAAAAATAAATTTGATTATTGACCAAACAACATATTTATGTGAATAAAGTGGCCAAGATTATAATCTGATTTAATTTTTTTATTTCGTTGAACATGCTCGATATCACGCGGAAGTTTTCGTTATGAAACTGCTTTCCATTTGTTGTGTTTGACCATGTAGCACGTTTTCTTGCAATAAAATTGGTATTTTAATTAATTCATGTGATATTGCAAGAGACGTTATTTAAAAAGGATCGATATACTCTTAAAAAGCAAACTAACACATCTAAATTACTTGAGATTTAAAAGAGTATTTTTTTAATATTTCCAATTCACAAAGCTTTACTTTATCTCCATTTATGTTCTTGACTCTCATTAGTCTTAAAAAAATATTAGGGTTAATGATGACTTTATTGTTCAACGTAGTTCTACTCTCACATTAATTCCCTTGACATATTAATTGAGATTCACTGGTTATTTCGGCGCATTTAATTTGGACTTGAGTAGTCGCTCAGATGTACCACGTTATACTTTTCGTCAAACACAATTTCCTGAGTTTTTCTTCGAAAAAGCGATATCGAATAAATGAAATAAAAGAACAAACTGGCACGGTGTGAAGTTTATACTCAGAAGAAATAAATATCCCATAAGTTAATTATGTTATGTTGAACGAAAATGGGAAACGGGACCGAGATACGAACTCGGAGCTTTGAGCTTTACGCGCTCATGCGCTTACCAACTGAGCCAACCCGTTCTTCGATTAACGTTCAACTTGAGATACCCAAAGAGTTCCAATCTCAGTCCCGTCTCCCATAAGTTAATTATGTTATGTTGAACGAAAATGGGAAACGGGACCGAGATACGAACTCGGAGCTTTGAGCTTTACGCGCTCATGCGCTTACCAACTGAGCCAACCCGTTCTTCGATTAACGTTCAACTTGAGATACCCAAAGAGTTCCAATCTCAGTCTCGTCTCCCATTTTCTTTCAACATAACATAATTAATTTGTTACGAGGTGGTGAGGTTCACCGGAATTTAAGAGATTTCTGTGTATTTATGAACCAGAATCGGAAAATACGACCCAAATCGAAGTACTTCCTAAGGGATTCGCCGCAGATTCACCGCAATTTACGAGGTTTCTATCTCCCATCAGTGTATGGAGGATACTTACAGGAGTTGTTTCTTTCTTTCTTTCTTCTTGCAGGTGGACGTCATGTACTCTTCGCTAACCGGCGACACAGGCACTGAGAAGAAATTTATATTCGTGTTTGTTTCGACGACCTCAAGCGGCGATAGTGGAAAGTTCTGTTGTGAGGAAGGAGTCACTTGAATTCCGGGTCGCGTTAACAAACCATCTCCANCTGTCTCTTATACACATCAGATGTGTATAAGAGACCAGCCCCCACCCCACTCCACGCTCCTTCTGTACCTGAATTCCTGCAACTCTACGCTTAAGAGAAGAAAACGGAAATATTCTCTCGACTTAACGGTTATTCATAGAATGCTATTTACAAAAATTTCCGCTGATTAAACTTGCAGTGCCGTTCTTGCCTAGGTGCCTAGTTCTTGAACCCATTTACTGTCGTCCAACCCCCAAATGGGTTGGAAGGGGAGTTAGAAACATGGGGGTACTTATCCTTGCCAGGAGTGAGAACAGACCGAAAAATATAAAAGAAACGATAATTAATCATTAATTAAGCTTTGTTTTTATTACGAGATTATTGGAAATAAATAGTGTCCGTAAAAAGAAGGTTTTTAGTTTGATAATTCAATAAAAGTTCTACACTTGTAATTAAAATATAAGTAAGCATCAAAATATTCATTGTATTTCAGTGAAACAGTGTGACAATGTACACAAGATATGACGAAACTAAAATGCCAAAATAATACTTAAGGGAATATTTACATCTCGTACTAACTTCTTTTGCTAAAATCAATAAATTCCAGTACATAATAGGTGAAATAACTCAGAATATATAATGAGATTCAATCTACTGATGTCTACCTCTTATGTATTTTCGAGAACGATTCCTGAATGATGTGGTCGAAAAGTGTGATCGATACTCGAGAGAACGAGGAATATTTTCTTCGTAACAATAATGATAATTTTTCCCTCACACTTTAGCATTCTAGGATTTCCTTTTTTCGTACATCCTAGGCACCTCACAAAGAACATAACCTCCGAGGCAAAATTTGTTTGGAGGATATTTTGTTCGTTATATTCATTATAAATCACACACATGCTCACGAAAAACATACTAAAAATATTTTTCAAAATATCTAAATTTACCATCACAAAAACCTTTATTATTAATATTTTACCAAAAAACGATCTCAACATCCGCATTAGACCTTAACCATATTCTTAGTTTTTTATTAAATGTATAACCCTAGTCTTTTGCGGTCGGTTGAAGCTTGGTAACTGAACATTTTTGGAGTTAAAAAAAACTGTGAGTATAAGTGAAGTATTTATGGATTTAGATACATACACATAAATTATTTACATTACTCAATTTTGAGTGTAGTGTTGATGACCAAAAGAGATTGCTCCCGGTGGTTCAGGGGCTAGCATGCTTGCTCGCCACCAAGTCACTCCTGGTTCGATACCCGAAGAAAATTTCAAAGAAAAATTTATAGCTTTTCACTTGAATATCCCAGTTCATATAGCTGTGACTGCTAAAAAAACGAACCCCCCCTCCTTCCTCTATCCACCTCCTCCTAGTATCATTAACTCTAACTATTAGTAACTACTTCTACTAACCGCTCCATGTGGGCCACCTTACTGACAATAATCCCTACCATCCAACTCCTACCTCCTATCGTCCCATGTAGATAAGCTTCAATAGCACTAAGCTACATTTCCCATCTACAATTAATATTACAATGAAAAGATAAAGAAAAATAGATTCTGCCACTGGACGAAACACTCGAGAACGGATCCCACAGCGCGTCTTCAAGACGCATCGCCTGAGCTGAGGCAATTCGGAGGCTGTGCGAGCGTGTTCGAGACCTCAGCGTCTGGTTTTCGCGTCCTCCTTCGCGCGCCCGGGATAATCCTCGGAAGAAGCGGCGAACGAATCTGATTAAGTCGAACGCACGAACGAACGAACGAACGAAGGCAGAAGCAGGTTCCTAAACATTGTATTCAGACACCGTATAAGTTACCGACACCGTTGCTCAAGTGAACCCAAATCGCTACGCGCTCTCCTCCGAGTTAGAGGCTGCGGCGAAATAAATTAAAAAGAACCACTGAAGGCAACGGGAAAACCTCACGCCTCTCATGTCCTCATGCAAATCCTTTTTCGTTGAAATATCTTTCTTTATGGGAGGTTCGAAAATTCATGCATAGACTGAGAGAAACGTAGAATCTTCACCAAAAAGTATGGTTGGGACGGTATGAAATGTTGGTATTTGTGTTACTTTTTTTTGTATTGTTGTGTTTGTAAGTGGGAGATGTAGCTAAGTGCTATTGAAGCTTATATTCATGGAGCGATAGGAGGTAGGAGTTGGATGGTAGGGATTATTATTAGAAGGCGGGTCGGGTAGCTGGGTTTGCCAGCAACTCGGTCCACGTTGAGGGGTTAGTTATAGTATGAGCTATTGATACTAGCAGGGGGTGGATAGAGGAAGGAGAGTTCGCTTTTCAGTAGTCACTGGGACATTCGTGTGAAAAGCTACAAATTTTCCGACCCCATCGGGAATCGAACGCGGGATGACTTGGTCTTGAGCGACAACGCTACCACCTGCGCCACCGCTGGGGCATTTAGTTTCTTGGCTGTTCACATTCCTGGTATATCTTGGAAAATTGTAGTCCACTCTTCGTCAGAATAAATATAGAAGTAACGGTAAATGTTTACCTGATGGCGACTTGTGATGGGGGAATCCTGTATCTCAGTGTATTAGAAACGAAGAATTATATACCGTTTGAAAGATCGCTATACGTAGCTATATTATTTCTAAACGGCATCTTTATTTAATATCTCCTTTTCTCCCATCATGCCACTTTAACAAAATCTAGATATCATTTCAAAATATTTTCTGGACTGGGATGGAATTTTCATTATCCTGTTTTAACAATGCACGAATGCTATTTATTAAAAAAACGGAGACTTGAATGAATTCATAAGCGGCGAACTGTCACTAGATCTATAGCGTTATTTCTTATCTAAAAAGGCCCTTCTAGGGCCCAACACGTATTAGAAACGTAGAATCGAAGATATTTTGTGGAAAAACTAAAAAACAATTTCGTATCCTAACAGGTATTACGTATTTTAGTTCGCTCGCTTTTTTACTATTGAAACATGAAAAAAAAGAAGTAATAATATTTTTGTTTCTGGATTAAAACTTGTATTTTGTGAGTTGAAAATTCGTAAATGGGTACAGCAGGAAAGACGAAGGAGAGTAAATTGATATTAGAATGAAAAGGACGTAGACATTTCCGATGAATTTACTAATTGTACAACGCAGGTAGATACTACGTTATTACAAAAGAAACGAACAGTTTTTCTACTTCTACAGTCAACGTTTGTTACGGAAAAATTTACCGATCAATCTTAGATGATCTTTCATTTTGATTTAAGATACTTTGAAATTTTCTTTCACGCATCGTAAACAATGCAGTGTTGAATCCGGAATACGAGAATATTCTATTATTACAAAAATATCAAAATGTTCCTATTTGGAAACGGCGCCATGTCAAATCGAATTTCATCTAGAGTATCTTTATTATTTGAATCGTTAGAGGCGTTTTTGAGGAAAAAATCTAGAATTACTGCGTACTTAATAGTATAGGATTAGCCTCTATACCTGAGGTGATGAGTGCAATACTGTAATCAAGGTCATAGGTACATAAGGTTCTGACAACGGGGGCCATGTTGATGCTCTTACTCCATTAACAATGAACGAAAGCGATTCGTTACTTCGAGTGAACGGTATGTCGAATTACTATTGTTAGAAACGAGAGGATTGCAATCGGGTCCTTTTGATGCCCATCTTTGTCAGAACCTTATCTATTTACGACGTCGCCTGCCATTTCTTCTGAGCGCTCCTCGTGGACGAGAGCGGCGACACTCGAAGAGTCACTTGTCACGAAGAGACGAGGTGACGTATGAGCTCGAGTGTCGCAGGAGACTTTGGATCCCGAGGAATCTCAGGTGGCGTTGACACACTTGTACACAGAGAGCCAACAGAACATTTAACGACTTAATGTTTATTGTCGGAGAATAAACTATGGATTCTCGAGTTTGGACGTTCATTAAAATCCAACGGATGGAGAATGTCAACGTGTCGCGCATAAAACTCCTCCCAGAGTGATTATGTATTTAGGAATTCACGTTGTCCCACTGAATGTGATTTGAACAAATAAACCTAAATTTTTTTATGCTTCTGGTTTTTATCTGTTAAAGCAAATTATTGCAATGTTATTTCTCATCTTGACACGTAAAGTTTGAACACTTACTTCATTTTTATCATTAAAAGCAAATATATCCTATAAGAATTTTTATCACAACATTTGATTTACTTCAGTACGAGGGAAACTCTATCATGAAGTGTAAAAATATATATGGTGTGTTATTAAAAACAGTAGGTTATATTCAACTTAATAAGCAGGAAAACGGAAACCTAAGGTTTGCACAAATTTCTCACTCAATAATTGATGGAGTGTTGTCTTGTTAACAACTTTTTATATGTGACCGTATTAATAATAATAATAATTATTATTATTATTTATGGTAGAAAAAGCAGTTACTAATTTACTCTCCGATAGAAAGCAAAGAACCTACCCATCAAAGAGCCTGAAGGAAAACCGGAGAGAAACTAAAAAATTAATCATGCTATAAAAATTAGTTTGTGTTAAACAGTGGGGCGATTAAGTACATTACGCGTATGATAGATAATGTATTCACTTTTTGTTGTTCTAAAAATTAACATGATTGTAATTTTTTTTTTGAACGAATATATAGAGGAGTGTATGCAACAGACATTACGTTCTTGTACTAAAATCAGTTATTTCAAGAATACTTTTTCTCCTAGTACGAAAATATATTTGGTAATTATAATGTGAGTAATAATATATTTTGAAAGCCGTAGTTGCGTCCACTTGCACGTACATGGTTGTGAGAGAACTCGGTTGTCGCTGCCCATATGCCGACATGGCGCTTTCTACAAACTGGACTGAGAGGACCGTTCGCTCGCTCGTCTGAAGGTCTGAGGTTCTCTCTGGATGCACCGTCTCCTCAAATGTCACTCGCTTTACGTAACAGAGGAAGACTCTCTACGCTGCGACGAGAAAAGTTGTCTCCTTCTCTTTTTAAGACCATTCGCGGGGTTTCAGAATTTCTCTTTTTCAATTCTACTACTATTAACGTCCATTATGGTTTATCTAACTAAATAAATAAAAAATAACTTACGACCTTTTTAAAGACCTATAATAATTTTTATATTTTTGTGAGAAGCTCACTACGTTGTCGTCAGGTGATCAAGTAACGACAAATTATAACAATAAACATAACAACAGGACAAATGAACATGCATCCAATGTTTTAAATATAAGTAACATCTATAACCATATTCAATTCTCATATTGTTTAAAATTNACTGGTCTAGTGGTACTAAATTTTTTCTTTTACATTTCATTTTCGGAAGTTAAATTGAATTTTTTGAAAAGAAATAAAAAATTTGTTTTGTAACAAAATAACTTCACCGATCAATTATTTTGTAGTACTTTGAGATAGAGAGATTGTAGTCAAGTAGTGAAGACACGTTTTCATTTATTGCTTATTACGTTGAAAAATAATCAGTAAACATTCAGAATTGGTTTAAAATCTTTAACATCCTGTCAAAAAACTATTACTGCCTTGTTGTAGCCCTCTTTAAATATTTCATTATTTAAGAAGTATCGTCTTAGTTATGAGTCACAACGAAAATATCATTTTCTGTATTCTTTTAAGAGTCTCTACAACTCACCCATTCGTGTTATCTCATTATCACCATTCACGGGAAGCTAAAAATATATTACAGATCGCCGGGTGAATAACTTATTAGTGGCCGTTAAGACAATAAAATTTTATTGATCGTCATAATATTTTAGAATAGTTGATTGCGAATTTTTAATAATTATCCGCTTGTGTCGACCAATGAATTTTCAAAACTATTCTGTGAATTTGTTCAAATCGCCAGTATTTCATCCCTACCGTTCGTGACAGGATCTATGAAGTAAAAATAAAGTTTGGTAAAGTAAACTCGAGACGATTTAGTGAGTAGGAATTGTTGGAGTTAGTTTATGACTCAAATCGTAAACACTATTCCATGACAATGGACTCGGGTGATATACTAAAAGCTCGTATTGCGATGGTCGTGGCTGTCAATTCCTGTGTAAACAAACAATAAATAACTGCAACTTCCCGCGCCCCCCCTCCCCCCTAGCCGTTCTCGCAATGTGAGCGAGTGCTTGAGAGCAATGCTTTCTCGTGTGTCGCAATGTGGATGTGTAAATAAAAGCAGGGTGCTGTGGTGTGGGTGGACGCGGGACAAAAGACCGGAGCAATACGTCATCGACAATGCAGCAGCGCTGTTTTCCTTCGCTCTCGCGTCTTGCGTCAGGAGTCGCAGTACTCGTCGAACGAAATATGACTCACCACTCGACTCCGTTTGATTGGAATCGTTCCATTTGTGGTTCTGTGGTGCCAAGAAATGGTTCTGGTCAAGCAAAATTTTCCCGTCTTTCATGACATATCATGGAGATTTTAAAAAAGTTCTTGAAACGAATTAAAAAGATAGAAGAAGAAACTTGTGAATGTCGGAGAGGACAAGGAACGTCAGATCGTGTTCTATGGGATTTTGAGAGGTTTCGAGCTGAAAGAGCCAGTTACATTAGAGACTATAACAAGTTAGTTGAAATATGAGGATGCTTATTAGAAACTATAGAAAAATGTCTCTTCCTGGAGGAATTGCTACATTACGAGAAGCATATGGTTATACGTTGTGGACAAGAGAAAATAAAAGCAGTAAAAGAAAGGGGAATATGGAAGAAGATAAATATCCACCTTCTGGAGAGGAGAGCGGGGCTGTCTGATGCGTCTGAGAAGTGTTGCAATGACGAGTCATAACTGTTAAGGCTGTCATGTTATAGGGCTAAATGACAAGGCCATGAAGCTATATGGATATGTGGCTAAAGTACATGAAGTGTACTAATCTCTGTTAAATGTATTAAGATCTTTAAAATAATATAAATGAAATAAAAATTCCAAGGAACTCATTTATGACTGAAATATATCGTTTTCAATATTTCATAGCTTCACTCATCAACCAGAGAAAGTTTTATAACAATTTCATTTATGTATATATTTTATGCCTTTTGGTAAGGTTCAGGCCATGAGGCCTGCTCTTCCACCTGACCGTTGGACTAGGGATGGGGAATTGGGAAGGAGAGGTGATGGGTTGTCGGGAAAGTTTTGGTGCCGAACCGACTTTTGTAGGCGAGGGAAATCCCATCTGTAAACGTCACCTAGTTCGGCCGAGCAGGGTTTCAACCCACGCTCTCCCGCTCAGCGGTATCATGGAAGTTGTCTGCAACGATGCAGTTGTTCGAAGGAAGTTTTACAAACAGTTTTGTTTATAGACGCTCGGAGGAGTGAGGTCGTCCTCTCCCTTACACAAATTAATTTATGATCAGAAGATTGTTCTGCCTCCCTCAAATAAATTTCTGGTTTATTTGTAGCACTCCCGATATTGAATGAAACCGCGTCTGATAGAACAACTGTTTGAAAGTAAGTGGGTCACGCTTATTTAAATTTCGTGCCGTAAAAGAAGATTAATTGATTTTTCAATAATTGGGAAATGGGAGTGTTACATCACGTAAATTGATGTGATTTTTCAAATCATCCTTTAAAATTGAGACCAATGTACTTCGTGTAATTTAATTTAAACTATTAGAATATACACAAACTATTAATTAAAATACCTTCCTACATCAAGTATTTCATCTTTACACACATCGAATTTTGTTGGTGTTCGGAAGAATAGAGGAACGAACGAGAAAAAACAAATCTGGCTTTTAAAAAATAGAAGATTTTTGTGGAGAAAATAAAAATCACCCGACTACGAAGCTTCCAAACATATTGAAGTATTTCTTAAACAACCTTATGTCAATACTTTTGAAATACTTGGAATTGAATGGATGGAGAATAGATCAATGAAATCCTCTCAGGTTGAACAAAATGGAGTATGATGAACTAAGTTTTTCTCCACAAAACAAGCAAGGGACGTATTCCATCAATTCCGATCTAGGGTCCAAGGGCGGTGGCGGATTTAAAGTGTATAAAATAAATTATTTATTAAATATTTACTGTTATCCATATATTATACCAAAATTATTTTTAAATTATGTGAAGGAAAAATTCGTGATTAATAATAACAAAAGTATTAATGACATTCCCGTCCGAGGAAAATCCGCTACTACCCGGAGGAAAACCGGAGAAAAACCAGGGCCAGGATGAAAGGGTATACAGAGATAATGTACAAAACCGTGTCAATGTTTCGTACAGTTAGAAAAAGTATTTAAAAAATGCACGAAACAAGGAATTGAAGAAAGAATAATTTCAATACATATCTTTTCGTAAACGAGTGACAGACTGAAATTGAATGAGTTGGATCCGGGTGTAAAGCGATTAAGAATCAATGCAGTGAAGAGGACTTTTCTTTGAATGTTAGAAGAGAAAGGAGAGAGAATTGTGTCATACACAACCAGAAAAGAACGTTCTCTAGAACTATACGACGGTCAAACAGGAAGCTGGATGGAAAAAAAAAATCCCCTTCATTGTTGAAGGTCTATAAAACAAACAGATGAGTGTTCTTCCATTTGGACACGCTTCGCAATATTCAAATTTTATTAGCGCTTTCTCCAATGTTTTACTGTTATTTGTCACGTGCCTCTCAACTCGTTACTCATGTTTTGAAAGGAGGAGTTTACTGTTTTCTTAACAATTCTGGTTATTGAAATTTGCGTAGCAACGACATTTTACGTGAAAATATAATTACTTAAGTTCTTGTTGTGGATCAAACATTAATCAAGCCGTCATGTACAAGATCGTCTCATAAGATGGATGTGTTATAATCTTTAAAAATGTCTACATACAAAATCGAGTAGATTCTATTTAACTAAAGCAACTTAATTAGTGGCGAAGTTAAAGTACGCACCTTTTCTTAAGCTCAATTTCTTTGTAGAATTTATTTACATTTAACAATAATAATATTGAAAACAACTAAAAATAAAATAAATAAGGTGTTAGATAGATAAGAAGACTATAATCATGCACTATCATTTCTCTCGCCGTTTTCTAATAAGAATTAGGAGAGTGGTAAAGTGTTAGATTAATGTAGTAAAAATGAACACACCGAAGAAAGGAAATTGGTATCAATATTGTCAAGCACTTAATTCTTTACGCGCCGATTAGGGTGTTTCGAGTGAAAATTTCTTTAGATCTTCTTGTCACACATAAATGACAAGATGCAGTTTAAATTGTACTAGACAAAAAAGATTTTTTTGCAAGTGGCCCGTTCTTAGTGTCGTAAATAATACTCCAATGTTTATGAAAGTACGAGACGTCGTTTTGGACGAGTTGACGTGAAGCAAACGACTGAGAGAAGATTCTTTGCATTTGCGCAACCCACTTGCTCAAAGTTTCATCTGCGGAACATTTACAACGTGCGAAAATGAGTTTCTTATGTGCAAACTTTGTTGCTGGAGACTTCCTCGCTCTTGTAGGTCAGACAAGATTGCATGGGCGAACGTGGTGTGTGGCGGCTGCATACTAAGCTCAGGGGTGTCCACAGCTGCATTACGCAGCGTGTGTTATTAAAAGTAGGTGGAATAATATTTATTTGTTTCATGCCTTTTGGCCAGGTTCAGGCCATGACCACCTAACCGTTGGACTTGGGAAATGGAATTGGGAAGGAGAGATGTTGGGTTGCTGGGGAACTTATGGTACCGAACCGACATTTGTCTCGAGTAGGTGAGGGAAACCCCAGGTGAAAACCTCAACTAGTTCGGGCGAACAGGGTTTGAACCCGCGCTCTCCCGCTCAGCCAATGAGATCGAGGAAGCGAGGACGTGGCCACTAAACAACCACCGCTGTCGGAGTGTTGTTGTAACCGGGATAATAATAAAAGGTTTCAAGTAATGGGGAGTTTTTGCTTAACGTACCGGCGAACTATCTTCTTATACGCTATATCCACATGCAAGTTACTTCTGCGCATGCTCACAAGTTAGGTTTTTGTGGCTGACAGCTAGTTGCATTCGGCCCGAGAGAGGTAGTTTGTTCTCCCCTGCCTAACGCGAAGAAGAGCGCTGCTGGACGTCTTCCGGGAGAACCGGTGCAGTTCCAGTCACCCACGGCCTCCTTGACATCCCCTGCTGCCTGTACACGAGGCTGACCAGGTGCCAATTGAATTTCTTGGGCTCTGACTAACTATTACGTTATCTCCCCAGGTATTTATATTACTGAAATTATATCAGCTAGGCGTGGCGATGTTATGCCTACGTGAGTGCGAAAACTGAATATAATTATGCAAATTACGTTCGTTCACGCACAGCTTATTAGTCGAGTTCTGTTCTTCCTTGAACAGTAAATTTAATCTATTCAAATTCACCTTTACTAGCAATTATCAAATGGAATGTTTCTGACTGAACGCGTTCTAACACAGCCGATTTTTTGTAGAATAATTTTCAATGAATCAAAAATGAAAGTGATAAAATTTTATCTTTTAGTTTAACAACAATTAAAAATAGTTATATGACATGAAAATACTCAACAAAATTATATTTTCCGTGAAAAGAAATTTCTAATGAATTTTCCTCTGAAATTGTATTTCTCTTTATACGCAGTGTTTCATCGTCTTGGAATGGACATAAGAGCAGAGAGAGAGAGAAATTGAGTTTTGAACCCTAGATTCTCTAATTGATACCCCTTAGTATACGGGGGGTAAATCATCAAGAAAATGCACTATTTGTGAGTACCAGTACCGTGTTAATTACTTGAACCCCATTCCAACGCAAAATCTTTGAAGGGGTTTTAGTTTCATAAAGAAAATAACAATTAGAATACTGCCATTATCGTTTTTTGTAATTGATTAAAATGCGATAAAAACATTATTTTTTCTATTCTTTTGATTTTCCTTTCCGAGCTTTCCACACATTTTCCGAACAGTCGCAGGAACTGATTACGCCACGAAAGCTGACAAAATAGACAACAAAATGTTCTTTCCGCCGTGTAACAAAAATAGCATCAATAATTTTTTAAAAACATTTTCTGAGAGTCGTAGTGACATTGAAACAATTACCAAGGAAGAGATAAAATCTAGCGCATGCCAATAACTATTGGTCATCCGAAATAAAATGTTCAACTAACGAGATAATTATCTGCACAAGTGTATTAGGTTTATTTAGTACAGTCTTCAATGGAATTTTAATGTCTCGTTTAGAATATGTTTCATTTTTCGTGAGGTAAGTTGTTCCGCTGTTCGCTATAATTCATTGTCGCAGAATAATTACTTTCGCTACGAAACAATCGAAAACCTAAGAAACACTTGCGCAGCGCTGTCCGTCTTTCTTCGCTTCACTTTAGTCAGATTCGCGAACTTGAGTCTTGAACTTGGATGCGCGCCTTGTTTTGTGTTTACATAATGCATTCGCATTGACGAGTGGAGTGGTCGTCACGCGTTCTCGTGCCATGAAGAGGACCGAGGGAGCTGTGTCACGCCTCACACAAGTCTCACTCCTTTGCAATTGAAAGTTGTGCTCGTTCGATATCAAACGATACTCGTACGCTGACGCTGCGTTGCCGGATCTCCGACGAAACAGGAGAACTCGCACGATTTCGCTTCATGATGTTAAGACACATTGCGATTATTAATTGAAATGTGAAAACTAATTTAAATTTTTTCACTTCAGAATCAAAGAAGTCAAAAACTATTCTTTTTTCAATTTTTAATACTATTTCAAATTGTTGGATAGTTTTTTTCGGTCTTCTCATGTCTTGGGATCGAATACCAGCCATGGTGGATGTTCGTTGCTCCTACGAAATTGATTTCGCAACGAAAGTGTACCTCAACCGTGGTTTTCCTGGATGATCGGAAGAAAACACTGTACTATCCTTTACAAAAGGAAAACATACTGGGTTTTTTTCGAAGTTTTTACGATTACGATTTATTCTAATCCCCCTATCGTATAATTAACTACTCTTTTCGGCAATTGCGGTATAGGAAGGTAATAACGTCTTTTTCTGTAATCTATGTTGCCGCCATTTTCCTTTCAATATCTGTTTTCATAATAGTTCTTTTCCAACTCTCTAGGCACTTGCTTTTTTGTACGTCCAAATTTACAGTATGTATTACATATGGATAAGTAATACTCTTAGTCTGATATCGTATCTGCTAGTAAACGGTGACCAATATAAAGAAGAAAGAAATATTCACATGAACCTGACTTTGGGTAATAAAAATGTATAGTATTAGCAAATAACTGAGACTGATGGAAGGGCAGAGACAGATGATCCTCCCATTATCTGATCCGCGCCACCCTTATTAGTGAGCTGTATTGATTCTATTGTTAGTCGTCTTCTTAAACAGCTGGAATCCATTTATCTCATCTTTGCTCGCGTAAATTGTGAGGTTAGGGACAAATATCTTTCTTTAATCGCCACTGGTCTATTATGTTTTATTTACTTTAGTATTATGTAGTGACTTATTATTTACTTTAGAATTATATTTGCTCTTATAACCCAATAGCTCATATGCTCTTAGAGTTCAAACTCATTCAATTTTCAGAGAAAAACCCACTTCAATAGAAAACTTTTAGCGAAATGGAGCTTTGTCTATTAAAAACAATTTCGCAGATGAAAAAAAGTACTATTGTAATGTAAACCTTGCTTTCTTTCATCAAGTCCATTTATATTGATAATTTTTTCTTCTCGTCTAGTGTGACAGACAGTTTGGCAACAGCGCCCTTGCAGTGGCGTACTACTTGTCGTGACTCCCTTCCCGTGCCAAGAACCAGAGAAGATGATTCATCGTTCCGATTCAAAGAGCCGCGTGTGCGAACGAAGCGCCTGCTCCTCTACACGAATTCCTTTTCTTTCTCTTTTTGCTTTTTTAAATCTCCGTTTTTTTTGCTTTCTTTTTTGTTCTATTCTACTTAAAAAGGGACAGTCGGTTTGTCAGAGTTTGGCGTATAAAATTCAGTTTTAACGACGTTAAATCGCACACGTATTTAATCAGTAATGTAAAGACTGTTAAATATAAAATTAGTTTTAAAAAGTTTTTTAATTTTAAAAATATTATTGAATATTTTGACACGAATGTGTGATGAAAACATTTTTTACTTTGGTTTCCCAATTTAAGAAGATTGGAATATTTTTGTATTTTATCATGTTATGAGAGATTTTCTTCATAACCAAAACCATTTGCATTCTCGTGTTTTTTTAATAACCAAAAGGGTTTAACAAAGCGCGTGACACATGATGTCAAGATATGTGACTGAAATAATGATAAAAATAAATTATTAACTCTCAACTGTTGTTAAAAGCTGCTTATTAACACATAGATGATATTAATTATGTTGTGTTTAATGAAAATGGGAGACGGGACCAAGATTCGAACTCGGGACCTCTGAGCTCAACGTGCTCATGCGCTAACCAACTGCGCCATCCCGTTCGCCTTCCGGGCCGGTCTTCCATTAACATTCAACTTGCGAGACCCAAAGACATAGAGACTCCGCTCCTCCTATCAGGTACCGCCATTCCCATGAAACTGTAGAAAGGAAATATGGAGAAAACCCCGTAGTGGGATATTGTACACAATTCCGCCAAAATTAAGTACTTGTGACTACGTTTTTAATCATACGAAACAACAACAACAATAATAATAATAAATTGTATTTCAGTTTATGAGCATGTATTTCTTTTTTTTTTTTTTTGTATTTTAATTGTGGGTATTTTTATAATTGTGGGTATTACATAGCATTAAATAGTTAATGAGTTCACATCATTACACTACACATTAAGTTGAACATAAAATATTTAATCGGATAATTTAAAGTGTTATAACATTGATTAATTGTACAATAATGAATCGCGTAAAAGAAACTGTGAAAGCCTTAAGAAAGTTTGGAAGAATGGATTTTTATTTTGTGGTTATATGTCAGATCTGGTAAATAATTATAATAATTGTTCCATTAAAAACGATAAAAGTGTCCACATCTTAGCAGTTAAAAAAGTTACAAATTATTTGAATTATTAAGTTACCTCCAATGGTCAGCCCCATGTCATCTCATTGTAGACTGGAATAACGTACCTGCAGCAACACTTTCGAACTCACCAAAAAGAGTAAAATATTTCCACAACCGTCTTCTTGCTTCGTTGAAATAGGAGCACATGTGAAGTGCAGTGAAGTGTAGTGAGGTGATTGGAGTCTAAGGGTATAGAATATGCTCAGAGTGAATAGTAGTAGAGAAGTGTGCATCATTGTTCTCAGCAACCCTGTTTTGGTTTGATTTTTTATAGTTATTAATTTCTTTTATTTATGTTATAGGAATTACTTTTACGCTAAGGGTATAGGAGGAGTAAGGACATATATTTGTATATTGAGCGTGTTTGTACGGATGAGTGTATTTCTGTAACTGTTTGTAAGCGAAAATAAGTTTGTGTATGTATGTGAACATACGCACATATGAACCTCCTGTAGATAATTAATTTCTTCAATCTAATAACCATATGTAATAATTTTCTAAGCTTTTTATTCCGTTTGTGTATGTATTTTATTGATACTTTCATAGATATTGATGATTTGTTTCTTAACCTCGTATTATTGTATTATGTGCGTATTCTTTTCTATCTCCCACCGAGCTCTATTGTTCACTAACCGACTAATAAATCATTATTATTATTATTTTCTCCTTTCTTAAATAATCTTATTGCCCAAATGCGGAAGTATAGGTGCCGATGGTTGTTATGGCAGAAGTGGATTTATTCATTACTAATAATAGAGGCCGGTGTAATATGTGGTCCCGTATACCTGTCTTGAGCGCTTCTCACATGTTTTATTCATATTTTTTGAATTTCCGAAATAAAAGTAACTTCATATATTTACTTGTATAAATAGTTTTCTTATAACAATTTTCCACAAACAGTTCATACATTTTTAGTTGTGGTCGCATAACTCCATTAGATATAATATTCAAATGGACAAGATGTAAATTAAGTGATTTGTGATAAGTTGTATTAATTGACTATTGCGCCATAGAGGATATTATTTCCCTCATTGAATATAAACATATTAAGTGTCAATATTCCACTGAAAAATTATGGGGTACTTACCATCATGGAGCTAATGAAGGCTCAGTAAAGTACTTTGCCGTTTCGCCGAGAGAATTCGCTTTTATTATGTGGTTTTCTTCAAAAGTGTGGAAATAGTATAAAATCTCTGAATTTATTTACTTTTGTAATTCTGGGAGGAATGAAAGTACATAAAAATGAAATTATCCCCTCTCGAGGGTTCAAACACAGAATATACATTTAAAAACGCCCTTGTATCCTTTGTCCCAATTTGGACAGAAAAGTTGTGTCTCGAAGCGAGATAGGGAAAAAAAAACGGCAGGAAAAATCCGGGGATGAGGTCGACCCTCTGTCCAAATGAGGGACACGCTCATGAGAACCTGAATCCTTTGATCGCGAGGCCGAGTTCGGTACAAGTCTTAAGGAGCTATTTGAGGTGATCGTTATTATTGAGCATACGTGAACGGTTATCGGCCATAATAATTACTGGGGATTAGTTTTCTTGCAATTAGACCAACAAATAAATAGAAAATTACGTCGTTTTACAAACGTTTCTACTGTTTATAGTAGTCATAATCAGGGCTCAATGATAAGAATTTTTTTTTACCCAGATGTATGTTTAGATTATCATCTCCGCACACACTTTACACAAAATGGCGTTCCTAGCATATAGCATCGTCATGACTGTCATGCAAAGTTGGTAAAATGTCATAATTTTGTATTTATTTGTCTGGCCTAATTGCAAGAAAAAAACCAATCCCAAGTTGTGATTGAGTAATTTTTATATTAAGTCGCATACGATTCGAATGAAACAGGAAAAATCGGTCGATATTGTAGTAAAAAGTTCAATCTCTGATTAAAGTATGAGAGAGTGGTCTTTTGAAAGCAGGAGACGTCGCAGCGGGTGAGTGAATGGTGAGATGATGATATCACTTGATATCTCAAGATGGCATCTCGTCCAATGTAAATAGCGACTTCCACAATTATATCTCTCGCTCAGTTGATTATTTTTCCAGAGACGGTGTTCAGTCACGTGTAAAAGATGAAACAGGACTCGCTCTCTCTTCGTACCAATCCATTCAAAACGTTTACTTATAGCGGTATTAGCGTAAGTGCAATTAAATCTCTGAAATATTTGAAATCGGTATAAATAAACGGATTAATGTGTATTTATTGTGATTCCAATTTCAAAATCAAGCTTTACCGGTCATTGTATATGATGGTGTAATACATTGCGTCTAAAGGAAGAAACATTTTAATTAAAAAAAAAAGACGATCATGAAAGTGACGGAAGTTCGGCTTGTGTAGTCTACTAACAATATCACTAATGTAAATGGTCCACTAACAATAGCCTACCACACAACCCCTACCTCCTATCACTCCATGTAGATAAGCTTCAAGAGTCCACTACATTTCCCATTTACAAATAATACAATCAAAATACGTCGTTACCATTGAATGGCATGGGTGGTATTGACAATGTAAAGTCATAATGACATTTCTGAAAGAGCTGTTAGGAATACGTTTGATCCGAACGAAATGCGGTCGCCTCGTGTGTTTTCTATTGGAAGGATTCTAAAGTGTCCCTCCTCGAAAAGCTGATCATCCTCGCATAAAAGACAATAAAGGAGTGGAATGACCCAAAAGAACGTGAGTCGAGAATTTGCTTTTGCCTTGCACACTATTTATTCTTAATCATTCGGTATTTTCGTTTCGGCGTACTCTGGACATCACGAGAGCTACTGAGGCCTATACAAACATGGAAACTCACAGGACCACTGAGGCTCAGTTCAACGTAGATTTACTCCTTAGACTCTCGTGATAAATATTGGCAGGAACAGCGTCTAGATATAAGGCAAGATGCCGTATGCAAGTTTACAACTGCGGTGGAAAGCTAAAGAGGAAGGTAAGCTACAGAGGGTTCCCTAACCCATCTTAAGTCATATGAACAGAGAAATTGCAACAAATATTTCTTCACTCTGTTGGGAATCGAATTCGGGGTTTTCCATTTTCAAGCGAGCACACTAGACATAAGCAACCGAGGAAGCATCAGTATTGTTCTTTTTTATGACTTGAAAGGGGTTATTCCACCTAACCAAGCTCTGAGATGAAGGAATTGGGAAGGAGAGATGTTGGGGTGACCGGGAAATTAAGGTATCAATTCGACATTGGTCTGTGTTGGGTGAGGGTTTCCCTACCTGAAAATTTCCCCTAGAAAATCGTATCCGCGCTCATGTGAATACACGCAATTTGTAACTAAGTTCTTGACAATTAAATTTATTTATTTATTTCCCACTAGCGGAATGTTGGCAAGATAGACTCTACCACTAAACCATAGCTGTCGGTAACTTTTTCTCTGGAATGTCATTTCGATGAAATCCAAGCATAGAGGGTTCTAATGGTGGTGCGAATTGAATCATTAAATCTTTCGTTTGACGTTTTGACGCAGTGATGTTCAACTAAGGTGTGGACGAGCTCTCCCATTTCAGTCAGATCGCTGAGAAGTACAATTCTTTCCGTTATTTTTATTCTAATTATAAATTAGATAAGAGTAATGTTGTCTTTCAACTTGTTAAATTAGAAAGAATACATCTGAAGATGGGGAACATACATCCCCGAAACGTAATGTGAAAGTACGAACTGTAAAAGAGTTTGTGCGTCCTTAATACACGTTCTCATAAATAAGGGCACTGCCAACTACTTTAATTTTATTCTAATTGTTTTATGACATAGTATTATGAATTATATCTCCCACGGAATACCACCTTATCGAAGCACTGTCCGTGCGAGTGACGAAGGTTTGTGCGTACCAATGAAGCAGACAGCTATGCCGGCGGTAGCGTTGCTACCAGCGGGGCCACCCAAGCCGGTCAGGTCTCTACTGAGGTATCAAACAAATAGTATTCCACAACGACCTATCTTCCCCAACCTTTCGTATCTCCTTACTACCTGCTGCCTTGTAGGAGGGGGTGGGATCCCCATAGGTGAAGGGAAGGGAAAATCCTGACAGAAAACCAACAGCATGTCCCTAGGCTGTTAGGTGGAAAACTACCAATGGAATCGAACAATGGTATTATTATTTTTTAGTTGGGTTTACCAACAACTTGGCCCGCGTGGAAGTGTTAGTAGTTAGTGAATTGGGACATTGAAGTGAAAACCTTTTTTTCCCTTCTGATCTCGCCGGTATTGAACCCGGAGTGACTGAGTGGCAAGCAAGCATGCTAGCCCTGAGCTACCAGAGGGGACTCGACGTCATTTGTGCCATGAAGAGAAAACGGTTTAGGATTTTGATAGAATATCAGCGTCCTGCATGCGCTATTTCGCTAATTCTTCCGACGAATTGAATATGAGATCACAGTTCCGTTCAACTTTTATATATTTAAAAACGCATTATTTTAAACTGTCTTATTTTGAGAAAATGTGTTATGTCTAGAACGACTTTCCGATTTGACGTTTGAAATTTTACTCCGTTAGATGTCAGCCATGACTCATTTTAATGTTCGTGTTGGATACTAAACCTTGGTGGTGAACTGCATTTGATTTTTCTGTTCAAACCTCATTCAACCCCAGGAATAAATAATTTAGTAAGCGAATATTCACGGTTTCAAACGGAAAACTAAGCCCATAAAAAAGAAATGACATATATTATAAAATAACATATAGGGTTATTAAAAAAGAAGGAGCAGATTCCAAACATTTATTTCTTCCAAACTACAAAAGATAGAAAAATATAATTTCAACGTTCCTGGACAGAGAAAAGTTGAAAATTTGAACAGTCCGGGTAGAAGTTCCAGTCGAGGCCGTATTGGCTCTGTTGCGTGTCTGTAGAGAAATGGCGGCGACACCACAGGAACAATCATTTTGTTTTGCTGCAATTAGCAAAATTAGAGTCCATAGTTGAAGCGCAACGTGCATTTCGCCGCCAGTTGAACGAACAACCGCCTCGTCAGATTTACCAGTTGCATCGAAAATTCGTAGAAGATGGTTGTGTTTGCAAACGGAAAAGAACGAGACGTCCGCGCACATCGAATGCGGATATCGAGACGTATTCGTACACTAAACGAAAGGGGCCCAAGGAACTTAACATCTCCTCAACCAACGTTGTGGAGAGTTATGAAACACCGCCTGTACATGAAGCTGTAAAAACTGCAATTATTGCAAGCATTGCATCCTGACGACGACAACAGAAGGTATGAATTTTGCATTAGCTTGCTACGGAAGGGGACAATTTTTTTGAACAAGTAATTTTTTTCACTTTTATTTATCGAATTTGTTCAAGTGAAAATCCTACCACAGTTATTCAACACGAAAGAGATTCACCGAAGGTTAACGTCTTTTGTGCAATTTCTGTGAACAAAGTTTATGGACCTTTCTTCTTCATGGAGAAAACTGTACCATGACTCACATATCTAGAGACGCTTCAAAACTGGTTATTTCCCCAACTCGAAGATGATTCAGATGACTTCATCTCCATACCTCACTTCTTCAACCACGCCCGACCCCCCAGGGGACTTACATCTAGTAAGTGTGTGTTTGGCGAACACGGGGCCCCGAGCTGAGTCTGGCATTACTTCCACTTACTTGTGCGAGGCTCCTTCCTTTCTCTTTCCTGACCTCCCTTGGTCACCTCTTGTTCTTTTCGATCCCGACGGTATTAAGGCTAGGGTATCTTTCATTTTCCTCATTCCTCTCATTTTTTGTCCCCCCTCATGTTATGTTCCCCCTTCATTTGATGTATGTTTTGAGATATTGTAATTCAGGAGGGTTTTTAGTGGGTAGGGTTGAGCCATTCGACGAGTCCCACACGCGGGGGGAGTCATGTTGGCTCTCCCTAGTGCGTAACTGCATTTTCCCTACCTGTACAAGTTTTTCGGGCTCCAATGACCTTTGATGTCGACATGAGCCGTAAAGCCCCACAAAAAACAAAAAACCATTCAGCCACGTCCGACGTTACCTGAATCCACTCCACTCCAGGACGTTGGATTAGAAGAGGAGGAGCACAAGATCAACTTCATCATCGGTGACCTCCCAGGTCTCTGTGATTATTATTATCTGTGGGGTTACGTAAAAGTCCGTGTTTTTTTGTCACTCCTACGCCGGACACTCTTCAAAATCTGCGACATCGAATTGTCGAGGCTGTGAATTCGGTAACTAGAGCTGATTCGTGTGTGGCAAGAATCATGTTTCTATCTTTTGTAGTTTGGAAGAAATAAATGTTTGAAATCTGCCCGTTCGTTCTAAGTAACTCTGTATAATAACACACAACATATAAATGGAAACATTTTTTTCTTCTCATTATTTTGACTTCAAAGATGTATTAAACCTTTTTTGTTTTCTTTCTTTTCAGGTGAGATTTTAATTGAAGTATTACAAGCGTTACAAACTTGAAAGGCGGAGGTGAGTAATACTTTATGAATGGATTCATTTGCTTAGTTACCCTAAATTTTATGGGCGCAATATTATGTACCATAAATAATTACCTACTAACCACTTCGTATTAAGCACTTGTTACGTGTTTCAATGTTACATCAATTCTCAACACTTCTGTCAATAAACTGCTATTATTGAAGATGATTTACTTAGATTTAAAGAACTATGGGAAAAATTTTAACTAATAAATTTTTTTGAAGCTAGTTCACGAAATGTCCAGTACATTGCTCGCTTAATAGTGTTAAATTGGTGGTAAAATAAATTTCAAGATAGTAAAGTTGTAGTACAATAAAGCTGGATTTAAAAAAAAATATTTATTTTCTGTGGCGTCTGCGTCTCTCGACATTACACGACTTTTAATCACATTCACAATACATGGAATCACAATACATAATACATATCTAGTACATAATATGTAACATAATACTTTTGTATCATCAATTGACCTTATCATACCTTCTAATTTATATGTCAATTGTACTGTCTATGGGCTCTAATGACCTTCGATGTTGACGAGCCCTAAAACCCCCCCCAAAAAAAATGTACTGTCTATGTTTCCCTATCATTCTTTCTTTCATTCCTTTTTTTATTAACTTTATTTCATCTATATACTCTTTGAAATTTTTCAAACCCTTCTCTGTTCTTATCATTTCTTCCCCTAGCGTTACAGACATTCCTTCCTTCTGTGGTCGTTCTTCCGAAGTATTTCGCACCTTCATCTCCATAGGTGGGACATGCGTGTTTCTTCTCCCTCACCGCACGCAAAAACACACACACACACACACACAGGCTGCCATCAGTGATGTGGAATCTTTTCAGGTATTCTCTTGTCTTTCCATGATTTGTGATAAACTCAGTCACTGCCCATCCGGGGTTAAACCATAAAGCTGTTATAGGTCACACTTTACAGAAAAGTTTATAAAAAACATTTACTTAAGTAGTTAGTGCATAATTAAAGCATTCATACGTGCTCCGCAATGAGCTTCATAGTCAACAGCCATGCGAGTGAAGATTTAAATCTACTGATCATCAATATTAACCATACATTGCTTTTTTGTTGCAATAACCCTCAAGAAGAGTCCTTTGAAATTTCAAATCATTTCGTCGATTACGTTTTCCAATTTCCATGCAACAGACATATTAGTACAGATTTAAGATTTGAATAGATAAGACAATTTCGTACACTACATTAAAACCCTATACATATCTTTCATTCTTTTTAATATATTGTTGTATTTGTAAATGGGAAATGTAGCTTAGTGCTATTGAAGCTTATCTACATGGAGCGAAAGGATGATTGTTAAGTAGGTGGGCCGCTTAGCTGGGTTTACCAACAACTTGGCCCACGTGCAGGGGTTAGTAGAAGTAGTTAGTAACAGAGTTATTGATACTAACAGGTGGAGAGACGAAGGAGGGTTCGCTTTTCAGTAGTCACACCCATATGAACTCGAACATTAATGTAAAAAGCTACAAATTTTTTTTGACCCCATCGGGATTCGAATCCGGGATGACATGGTGATGAGCGACAGCGCTACCACCTGCGTCACTTTTAAATGTCTGTGTTTCGTCATTCTTTGTAAGAGAATTAATAGGAGTGGGTCACATCCTTTTAACCTGGGAGCTGTACCTTCCGCGGTTTGTAACGGCTACTTTATGTCGAAATGTCGAGGACGGCATTAAAACACAAACTCCGTCACTCCTTTCATATATAGAGCGACACGCGAAGCCAAAGGAACGCAAGATCACTTGAAGGTCGAAGAGACAAAGACTGACTATAGTCCACTTCTCTTTCATGCACTACGTAAGTACTTCATAAGATAAAAAAAGTATTGTATTTTCTAAATCGCTCCGTTAAAAAAAATTGTTTAAGGAAAGTGTAATTTTTATATATTATATTAGTAAATATGGTATTTTGCTTAAAAATTTACGGTACCAGCTGTATTTTAATCTTCTCTGATAGTCCATCAAATCAGTTTACTATTTCAGAACCAGGAAAAAATATTATCATAGTAAATAAACCAAACAGAGGAAGATGCAGGGTTTGAAGCCACTCCTCTACCGCTCAACGCATTGGGATGAATCGAAGGAAAAGAAGAGAAGTGTTGTGTTTTTAATTGAAGGTTGTGCGTGAAGCACATTTCTTTTGATAATGAATACCATAACGAGAAGACTGTTCAGTTACCTTAGTTGGCTAGGAGGACACTTTAATTGAATCATAGAAAACTAACAGTCCTCCACGGTACACAGCCTTGTGCACTTTAGGTTTCCCTTGGATCTCCATATCGACGGTGTTTAATGACGGCGGCTCCGCAGCATATCGAAGTCGAAAAAAAACGAAAGGAATACTCGGTTCAGATACCGCAGCCACGAGTGAGGAGAGATTTGAGATAAACCCACCTCTACTTTCTCCTCTGCTCTCTTTCAATTCTGTACCCCCCCCTCTGCCCCCTCTGCCCCCACCCCACCGACTTCTCCATCGTGGGCCGGGGGCCTCTACGACGCTAGCATTGCACTGGAAAGTTGCTTGGCGGTTCTGCTTGGCGGAGTTCAGAAGCACGAAGGGAATCTCACGGTATTGCACTATATCTCCTGCACGGTTAGGCAACCCGAACGTACAGAAATAGTCGAAAAAATGGAATTAAATTTAGGTATATACGCGTCGACTGAAGTCAGTTTTTTTTGTGGGACTTTACGGCTCATGTCTCCATCAAAGGTCATTGGAGCCCAAAAAATTGGACAGGTAGAGNTACGCACTAGGGAGAGCCAACATGACTCTCCCCGTGTGTGGGACTCGTCGAATGATTCAACCCTACCCACTAAAAACCCTCCTCATCTACAACACACCAAAACATATCTCACAACATACATCAAAACAAAAATGGAGGGGGAGGCAAAAAGGAGGGGGGCACGTAACATGAGCGGTGACAAAGAATAAGGAGGGGGACTAAAAAATGAGGGGTAGGACAAAAAAAGAAGAAGAAAGAGGAAAATGAAAGATACCCTAGCCTTAATAGCGTCGGGATCGAAAAGAACAAGAGGTGACCAAGGGAGGTCAGGAAAGAGAAAGGAAGGAGCATGGCACAAGTAAGTGGAAGTAATGCCAGACTCAGCTCGGGGCTCCGTGTTCGCCAAACACGTACTTACTAGATTTGAAGTCCCCTGGGGGGGGGGACTGAAGTCAAGTTCCCTACTATTCGTAAAACTTGGAAATATTCACCAAAGTAGTTCTTATTAATAAATAATTAATTCTATTTATTTTTAATGTTGGATGAGGACAATTATTATGTGAGTTTAAAACTTGGTAATAAATTTAGTCTGTCGTTAGACTCTTTCTTTCACAAGGGTGGCATTGTCTTGAGTCAAGTGGTGTGGCTACCATTTCCATTATTGCATATTACCATATCCATTTCAAATTAACCGTATTTTCCATAGTTTTTGGTGACGTATTCTGGCAAATGCTCCGTAAGGTATGATCATGTTGACGTCATGGCGTTCCCTTTTCCATTTGTTATGTTTTACTAATGTTTTGCTATGTTTAGCCGGTACTTTTGCCAGAATATCAAAATAACAACAGCCCGTGAAAGTTTGTGTTAATAACTCACTACGTTGCGACGTGCATTTACGCGTCGTGCGTAAATTCAAACTCCAGTGTGTATTTTTTTATAAATATCATTTCTGATATACAATGTTTGTAATAATTAACTTCTTTGTCCAAAATTAATGTATTTTCCCAATCCATCAATTGATTATTAATGTAACGTGAGGTAACTACACATTGTTCTACTAATTTTAAATTTCTATTGTGTCCCTGGATTCTAGTTCAATAACAGATTATATTACCATCAAAACAGGCAACAATTTACGCAACCTCCACTAGATGATATGATTTATGCAGAGATTCCTTATAAGTTCATAATTCCTTCTCTTCACAGATTACTTAAGTCTGAGAATATGAAATTGATTTAATCATTTAAAAATGAAAGGAATAATTTGATGACGAAAGGGAGAGATAAGAAAAAGATCACATGAATACTAACAACGTAGTATACAAAATACAATGTAAGGATTGTGAAGCTACATAGCAACGTAGGTCAAACAAAAAGAGGGTTGAAAACTAGAATCCAGGAAAACAAACGAAAATAAAATTTTTTCCCTTTCAAAGAATTAAGCACGTTCTTTTCGAAAAATACATTCTGATGACTACGTTAGTGTTAACATTTATGAACTAAGGATGAAAACTCTTGTTCAATTTCAAAACATGTTAATTCAAAATATGGATCGATCTTCCTCCATAATTTATTTTGGAAATAATTTATCCCGCTCAAATTATTCAAACAGAATTCTAATAATGAATACTTATTATTGTTTCTTCTTGTTATATTCTTAATTTTTCTCAATATTACAATTGTATTGTTTATTGTTACTTTAGCTCAATTTTAATGCGGGTTTTATTGTCTGTGCACTTCGATCGGAAACGATGGGCTGGTCCCTTGCTTCCTTCCGGAGAGCAAAATAGCTTCTTGTCCTTCTTGTCGCGTACAGTTTTTATTTCCTTTTTGACAAATTATTCAATAGTTTAAGAATAAATGTTGAAAGAAAATGTAAAACATTACGATAATAATAATAAACTCTATTGTCAAAAAAGAGTACAAACTTCGTATGACCACGTGCGGGACAATAAACTAATATACTCTCCGGAAGCAAGCAAGGGACCATCCCATCAATTCCGATCAAGGGCCCTAAGGCAGAGGCGGATTCAAAAATTTCAGCAAAAGTTCCTAGATAAGATAAAAAGTTAGCTGCGAGTTATAATACATATATAATGTCAATATGTTTGTAATTTAACGCAAATATGTTTGTAAATTTACATGTACAAGTTATTATCAAACTATAGATTATTCTGAGTATAGTGTTAAAAAATCATAAGAGTTGAAAAAACACTAAATTCACGATTTATTGCTACAATAAACACGCCCCTAGACAAAGCCTAGAAAACCTGTATAAAAACTGATATCACAGACACATGATAAAAATTGAGGTATCATGTTTTCTCTAATGATAGTTGTTTCTGTTAGTGGCGAGATGCTAATTTGCAAGCGGATTGCTTTCACATTTGCACACTCAGCGGACACAGGATCACTGTTCGTGAAGATAGACTCAGTGAAATGTTGGTGATCACAATTCTTTATCACATTGAAATCCAAACAAGTTTTTTGTATTGTTTTGAAAACGTCGCTAATTTTAGTCTTGGCAAATCTTGAGTTCTATAAGATTTCTATCGTTAAGAACTATTTGAAATTGGTGAATCTTTAATGAAGGTACTTTGATGTTAATTTTTTTTTCATTTATTTGTCACCAAACGTTCTCCTCGTCTTCAACAATTCTCATTGCAAGGATCAAATTTTACCCATCTCTTCTAATACTGAATTTTGTTTTGCTTTATTTAATATGAAAGTATATCCCTAGTTGTCCCTATCTGAATTACAAATTGATGAACGATATCAANTTTTAATTTCTGGCCATGCCGGGAATCGAATCCGCCGGGATGATTCGGTGATGACCAAGAACGCTGGAGGTGCTTTACCTATCAAGATGTGTATAAGAGACAGATATATGGGTCAGTGAGCTTTACAGAAGTCATAAAATGTGCCGTGGGCTGTGCGTACTATACTCTAGTATTCACTCTCAATGAACTGAAACAGTTACTAAAAATAGAGGTATTAAAATAATTCGATTACTTGGTAGGTAAATGATATCAGTAGTGGAAAAAGAAAATTAATAAGTGTTAATAAGTTATAAGAAGAAATTTAATTTTAAATTAATTTTAATTTTTTATTATTGCAATTTTTTTAATTTTAATTTTAAATCTCAGCTATTGGTATATATTCTCAAGTGACTGTTTCGTTCATTCATCACCGTTGGTAACCTCGGAAAACCAACGGTTAGGGTAAGCGCGCTAAAGACATGAAGAAAAATCAGGATGGAAACCTGTAGCAGAACAAAAAAATTCATCCTCAAATTTGACACATCAATTTTATTGTAACTTTTTATGATTTCTGCCCATTTTTATGATGTAGCTCACAATCCCGTAATATATGGGCACCTCATCTTTTGGCATACTCAATTTTCAGTATCAATTTTTTCTATTCTTCGGAAGAAAGTTCTGAAATTTCCGTGATGTAATTGTATTATTATAATACTTTTTGTCAATTTTTTTGAAGTATTGCGATTTTCGGTATGAAAAACTGAAAAAGAGTTAAAATTTTGGGACGCAACAAAAATTCATTTCCTAATTCATTCCGGGGCGACTCCAGAGAAACATCAACCAACTCCGTACGATGCCGTCAAGTGCCTCATAATCGATATCAGTGAATGAGTGAGTGACATGATCATGTTTACGCCGAATCGGGCGTTTTTTTGGCCCACTCAGTTTTGGGAATTTTTCCTGACTCCAGTTTTGGAACTTTTGGGAATGAAATAACGTTACGAGTTATATAAGTAGAAGAAAAAAAATTTAATTACTTTTTTGCCATTTTTCGATTCGATAATGTTGATTTTCCAAGCACTTACCTTGTTTTTATATCAAATCTGGTATTTTATTGAACAATTAGATTAACGAATCACAAGTGACTAGAGAGTACTTTATTTTCTGATTTAGTTATTCCAAAACGAAGTTAAAGAGTGATATATTTCTTTCGTGTATCGGAGTCGCTATTAAAAGGTAGAAATATTTCAACGTTATCTTTTTTTTCACTTTGTGGAATTTTTTTTTTTTTTGTGGGGCTTTAGGGCTCGTGAACATTGAGGTCATTAGAGCCCATGCAAGTAGAGAAAAATGCAGTTTCGCACCATAGAGAAGAGCCGTAACGACTCTTCCCCGTGT
This sequence comes from Laupala kohalensis, assembly GCA_002313205.1. Taxonomy (NCBI): domain Eukaryota; kingdom Metazoa; phylum Arthropoda; class Insecta; order Orthoptera; family Trigonidiidae; genus Laupala; species Laupala kohalensis. The sequence continues at coordinate 220,748 of NNCF01131073.1, read as the reverse complement.
GTGGGACTCGCCGAATATCTCGACCATACCCACTAAAAAAGACCCTTCAGAATTCAACAAATATCTACAAAGATGAAAGAAAAGAAAAGAAAACAGTATACCAATACATTATATCACAAAAAAAGAAAACAATCTCTAAATATTATATTTTATAAATACAGAAACAAAGAATACAGTAAAGATGAAAAGGGACTGAAAATTTTAAACCCTCCCGAGAATTTGTGGGAGGAGCCCCGATCTACTCATAAAATTCAATAGTTTATTAACATTAACCGTTTCATTTCCGAGAATTGTTGGTAAATCTGCAGCCAGACNGAGTATCTTCTGCAATCAGTTAGTAGGTGACGCACTGTCAGAGAACAGCTACACTCCTCACAAACGGGTTCATCATCAAGTAGTAAGAGATACCTATGAGTGAGAGAAATATGAGTGAGATACCTATGAGTGAGAGGATACCTTTGTGGAATCCTTTCGTCCATTCCACTACTTTTGATAAATGAATTTCAGAATTTTTAAATCAGCACGACGAGTAGAGATTGTTACGATTTTTACAATAATTCCTCATGGGGATTTATTTAAAAGGATAGGATAACTCCATGCCAATGAATATCTAACTCGCCTATCACTTTTGTTTTTGTAGTATTAGAAAATGGGAAATGTAGCTTGGTGTTATTCAAGCTTATCTACATGGAGCGACAGGAGTTAGGAGGTAGGAGGGTAGAATGGTTTAAGTATAGGTGGGCCGCTTAGCTGGATTTACCAACAACTTGATCCACGTGAAGCGGTTTGTAGAAGTAGTTAGTAATAGTTAGAGTGAGAGATATTGATACTAGGAACAATAGGGGCTGGATAGACGAAGGAAGGTTCGCTTTTCAGTAGTGACAGCTTTATGAACTGGGACGTTAATGTGAAAAGCTATTTTTTTTTTAATTTCTGGCCATGCCGGGAATCGAATCCGCCGGGATGATTCGGTGATGACCAAGAACGCTGGAGGTGCTTTACCTATCACTTAAGCCGGAATCGAGATAGTTTCATTTCAGTTGCTTCCGCTGATTTCAACCAGCAACGCACGGATCCGAACTGTTCTATCAACCACTTTCTCCGTTCGCTGTGTCTCACTCGACCATAAACATCGGCGGACGCGTCGTCAGTAGCCAATTAGAGGTTAGTTTTCTTAATCATCGGCGTCCAATGGTCAGAAAGCGTAAAAATGTACGCATGTGCCGAAATGGCGGGCGACGTGGGTTAAAAGGATGATGACGTAGGTGAGACACATGATTACATCTCAAACTGGAATTAAATCCCCGTAATTTAAGGAAATGCGAGAGAAACTCGTCCACCAGCTGGAAGACGCTCAATTTCCAATGTAATTAAGTGTTTAATTTTAATGAGTTGTGGTTTTCGTAGTACAAGGAGTTGAGGAAAAAAATGAGATAGTTTATTGTATGTGCATGATCTTTGAAAAACAATTACGCTAAATGTTCTTTGCTCTAATCCCAATAAGTTTCAAGTGTGTGTTCCGAGACTGAGGGTTATTTAAAAAACTATGAATTGAATGGTCTAAGCCACTCAAATTGTGTTTTACGTGCAAAATATTCATCAACGTATTCATAAATGAATGAGTGTTGTTATTGTAGTGATTACTTAGAAGTTGAATTCGGAATATAATTTGGACTCTACATTTCAAAAAACAACTAGAAATATTCACAAAAATGACCAAGGTTGTGTTCTCGCAAAAACATCATTGATAATAATTTTGTTAGTAATGACTTCTTTACATTACAACGATTGCCTTTACTACAGTGTTGTGAAAATAATTCTCAAAATTAACATTTGTTCTGTTTGCACTGTAGTACATTACTTTATTTTTTGTGTAACACCGAAGATTTTCATTTTTTTTTTTCGAATCACGTCCAACATATGTTGAGCATTTACATATTCTATTTTTTCCTATCTAAAAATCTGATTTATGTTTTTTGAAGTTTAAAATGTGTGTAATATTATGTATTTATCTTTAATTTTTTAGGTACCTTTCGTTTAAGATAAATTTCTTTTAATTTTTCTATCACAATTGATGAAATCAATAGAGAAGGATAACATATTTGGTCCTCTACTTGAACTAATTTTGTGATATAATCTGAAAGTTTGAAGTTACAACTAGTTGAAATTCACTCTGAACTTCTTTCAAGAGTAGGTACTAAAATAAGGGGAGGGTCACTCGCACAGTTCTTTCTTATAAATTTGACAGCCGCAATTTTTTTAACTTTCCAACCAGACAAAGAAGCCATTAGAGAGACACGAGCACACAAACGCTTTTTTATAGCAAAAAGAAAACAACCGTTCTTAATATTTTAATTCTACTCTGTCGATGAATAATTTTTGTGTCACGTTATTAATATTATTTCCATCAATTTTTGTAAGAATGTTGTCACTAATTTTTCGAGAGATTTTCTCAATGTTTACTTCACGGTCAACAGTTAAAGAAAAGGTTGATATAAAAAAAACATGAAAATCATTTTATAAAAAAAACAATAAAAATCAGTGATACCAAATCTGAAACAAAGAAATAAAAATAACTCTTTATTAATATCTTATATCTATATATTAATTTAAACACTTACATACACCAACGAATATAATTGAGTAATTTCTTACCAATTTACTCCCAAAGCAGATTATGTAGTCTCGTTGGCTCTAGCTACTTGTGATTATTTTTAAAACAATATACTTCTTCGCGAATATCTTAGGTACACTTTAGATATGTACATATATTGTGCATTCAGCTAAATATTTATTCTCTTTTTAACTTTACATTTCGAGATTTTCTTTGTGATGAAATACAAAATAAAGCAATTTGAATTCCAGAGTAGATATGATTCCAAACTGGAATAAAGTAGACGTAAAATATCATTGACGTTTTTAGTCAAGTAAATGCAAGATTTATTCTGAGTTTCTAAAGAAAAGGTAACAAAAATATTTCGTGAAAGGAGACATACAATTTTTAGTCAAATTTGTGTTTGGAGTATCCCCTGCATCGTGTTTGTTAATATAACACGAAAGATAATCACTCTAGAATTTCTGTAATACCGTTCTGAAAGTGTGAAATTACACTTACTCTTGTTTAAAGATACGTATCCTAAACTGAAGTAATTTTGCTTGCATTTTTCTCAGAATTTGAAATTTCACAACATTTTTAAACCCTATTATTTCCATGTCTGTATATTTTTCCCCCCCAAAAAAGACCTAGTACTAAAACCGCTAAATGAATATCTTGTCGTTTCTTTCGCACGATGTGGAACATTCGAGAACTCGGTTTCGTGTTCTCCAAGTGAAATGACAGCAATCACTCACGTCCTGAAATCACTTAGGCCGCGCGCGAGAGAGAAAGAGTTTTCTCAAGAGAAGAAACGTTCGTCTTGAAACGATGATCAAACAGGTTTATAAGTGATTCCACTCCACTTCGTCACATCAAAGACACTTAAAGAAGTCCCTTTAGTACTTTGATTACGGAAACTTGTGGACGGCGTTGTGAAATCGATGTCTTCTGCTCCATCTTTTTAGAAACTCGTATATAATCTATTTCTTCCCATTAACGCATCCGTCTTGAAATGAAGTAATGGAATCTATATCATACGAACCGCTCCAATACGCTCTACTGGAATGGGATCCTTATAGAAAACATCAAATGGAAGAATTAGAAAAAAATTCAGAGAAAAAGTATTAAATTCATAAAAATTCAATAATGCGAATAATTACATAAAAATAGAACCTCTCCAAATTCGTAGAAAAAGAGCGCGACTGGGATGTTTGTTCAGTACACATAAAAACGAACCAGCGTGGGGAGATGTCAAAGAGCGTTTAGAAAAAACCGACTAGATTGAGTAGACAAGATAAATTTTCCAAAATTCGTGAAAAGAAACAAAAAAACCGAGGTAGGAAAAGACTCGTTTCTCAATAGATCAATCAGGAGCTAGAACAATTTGCCTGCGGATATCGTGGGAGCGCTTTAGGGCTCAGCAACCTCTCTTAAATTCAAAAACGTTCTAAGAAAAGGGGAGCAGACAAATAAAAAGGATTAGGTAAGTTCGGGAAGAATGGGTGCGTTATTGTAGATGGGAAGCTACTGGAGTGATAGTGGGTAGTGAAGTGAAGTGATACGAGGGAAATAAGTGATTTAGAAAAGGTGGGAAGGGAAATGTGAAGTGCACGAAATTGAATGTTTGGGTTATCAGTGAAATAAGTTTTTTTTTATCATTTATTTAGATGTTTCAGGGTAAAATGTTTTTATATTTAATACATTAATATTAGTTGAATCATATTGTTTAATGATTTATTTAACAATTTTTTTAATTCAGCGCTCTGTGATATGTGTTAGTGTATTGTATTTCCTGATATACTGCCACCGGGTAAGATCTGCTCATTTGCAGTAAATAAATAAATATTATTATTATTATTATTATTAATGTGTCAAGAACCTACAGAGCATCTGTCCAGCGGCGGAGTGTTCGTGGAGTTTAGACATACGTGCCATAAGCACATCTCACCCAACACGTCATCAACCAAACGCCCTGATGGTATTACTACCAAGCAAGTTTGAAAGCCACAGGCCACCCTAACGAACACAAACATTTAAAAAAATCATTTTTTTCACGCAGCCACTGTAAACACTACATAATTTGCTTTATATTTTCCGCAATTTCTAAAATATTTTAGCTCGAATTTCTGATTTCTTTTAAGACTTGCTCCTTACACCGCTCGGTGACATCATAGCACTCATATAGTTCTGACATCATAGCACTCATATAGTCTAGTTTAGACACGAATATTAACTGACACTAACTTCACAAAACAGCTGATCACAAAAAAACGGAGCTGTTCCCGAGAAGGCAGCTTCCCTATGAGTTTGAGGCTAATATATCATTGGAGTTGGCATGATGCTTTTTCCTTCCCTTGCCAGCAAAAGTCACGATAGTTAGCCTAAAATTATTCAATATGGCTACCTTACACAAATTGCCAACCTCTACGAAACAAATCCTTGAAACTCAGTCGCTTGCAGGTAACGGTCCGCAATGTCATTCTCATCAGCTGATAAAGTGAGGTTAAAGCGTCCCGCTACATCCTTTCACTTACGAGGTAAACCGAAGTAATTCGGGAAAACCGTATTCAATAGAATACATCAAAAGAGGTTGAATTTTCTTTATCCAATAGTATGTCATCAATAGTTCGTCTAAACAATTTATCGAAAAAACAATCCGAATTCGTAATTTTCAGATGAAGAGAATTGTGTTCACAGTCGAAACTCGGCGAGTTTTTACACTGTGTTTATTTTACTAATAAGTTGAAAGTGCCGAATTTGTGTTTTTCTTTTTTTCTTTATCCTTTGTTTTACGCGAATCCTAGTCCAGTGCTGAAGTAAACCAAGGAATTTCGACGCGTGCCAATCGTAACGAAATCTGCGCTGACAAGAGACTGCGCTGGCGCTGTGGAGCAGCGGGGAGATGAGGAACCACTCACTGTAAACGTTGAATTCGCGTGCGGAGGGAGTTCTTCCGGCAACGCCTCGTGCGTGTGAGACGAGACACGCCTCACTTTTTAAAAAGGGAAAAAAAAAAAAAAAAAGGTGACAACAAATTGCAACTCACGATACGAGAGAAATGGGCGTGAATAATACCATGTATCGAAATATGCGGTGTTTTTCATGCCGTCATAACGTTTATGGTTTTAGATGTATCGGAGAATAAATAAACAAATAAATAAATGACACTATTAGTGGTGATGCTCAGAGCGAAGTCTGCTCTTTCACCAAAGCACTTTGAAAATATTTTCAATACTTTACAAAATTAGATTAAATAGGGAGATATAGATTATATTTACTAAGGACCCTCCATGTATTAAACCTGTAGTGATTAAGTTAAACTAAGCAAAAATCCCGAACAGGATGGTGGTTTGGGGTGAAAATTACTTAGTTAAAAGAAATACAATTAATTCAGTAAATAATGTAACATGAATAATGAATTATAACTAATATACCTTTAAACAATTTTTCTTTGTGTAATGAGGTTTTGCTGTATCTAGAACGGATAATGGTAAATACTCCTTTGTGAATGGAACCATTGTAGACTGGAATAACTTACTTGCAGCAACACTTTCGAACTTACCAAAAAGAGTAAAATATTTCCACAACCGACTTCTTGCTTCGTTGAAATAGGAGCACATGTGAAGTGCAGTGAAGTGTAGTGAGTTGATTGGAGTCTAAGGGTATAGAATATGCTCAGAGTGAATAGTAGTAGTGACGTGTACATGATTGCTCTCAGCAACTCTGTTTTTGGTTTTATTTTTTATAGTTATTAGTTTCTTTTATTTATGTTATGGCAATTACTTTTACGCTAAGGGTATAGGAGGAGTAATGACATATGTGTTTGTATATTGAGCGTGTTTCTGTAACTGTTTGTAAGCGAAAATATGTTTGTGTATGTACATGAATATACGCACGTATGAACCTCGTGGAGATATATAATTTCTTAAATCTAATTTCTTTTTCGTTGTAACCATGTGTAATAATTTTCTAAGCATTTTATTCCGTTTGTGTGTGTGTATTTTATAGATATTGATGATTTGTTTTTAAACTTCGTATTATTTTATTATGTATATTTTTTTTTCTACCTGCCACCGAGCATTCTTCACTAGCAGACTAATAAATTATTATTATTGTTATTTATCTGTTTATTTATTGTCCGATGCATCTAAAATCATAAAAAGTTATGTCGGTATGGAAAACACCGCCTATTTCCCTGCCGCTTATATCTCATCTTCAATGAGGGGTGAGTTTTTCAAGTGATCTTAAATGTCTTACACGAATTGGTGTTGCTCTTTACCACTAAGAGTAAGCTAGCCACTCTTCTAACCGCTACTGAAACTTGAATTATCCTAATTTAAATCGGTTGAAGATTCATTTGTGAACTTCAAATGGAATGCATTATAAAGTTTAAATGTTGTACTTCATATAACTAAACTGATATCAGTTTTGCTGATAAACGATTTTCAAATTATTTATAAAATATTTTACTGGGTTGTAGTTCAATAGGAATTACCCTGGCATTTCTACTGTATGTACGGCATCATCAATGGCGTCTAAACACAAAAACATTTATTAATATTATTTCAACATCGCTTTTTTGGGTAAATTTTGTCCACATTTTTTTCTTGGCGTTTGCTTCCAGTATCTAATTGACAGAGACCTTAACCTCGCAAGATCGTGTCTTGGAGGAGAACTGATTAAAGATAGAGCTGGAAAACAATAGACCGCTTTCTGGAATAGGGGATAATCTCTTTGAAATTTCCTGTCGGAACATTGATTCGTTCCTGAGTATCCAGGAAACTGAGTTCGTCACGAATATTCATACGCTCTCGCGCACCTCCCGCCAGAATAACTGTTCTATTAAAACAGTACAACATAAAACATAAAATATACACTACGACGTTGTATTTCACGATGCGTTTCGAAAAAGTTTTTAGGCAATCTGATCGTAGGTTTCTATATAAGCCTTCATATAAAAAAAATATTTTTAAATTTTTTCTTTCAAAATTTTAAATGTTTAGAAACTGGAAGTGGGATGCGGAAAGTAAGTGAAGTTGGAATGAGCATTCTCGAAATATTTCTCCATTCAAAATGAAACCAAATTCAATTCTAGAGTGAGGTTGTGATCCGTCGTTTCATTTTTATTTTGTAAGTTAAGGGACAAAATCGTTCAAACACTCACACAAACGTGCACAGCTATGTTTCCGGAAATCATTGCGAAATTTGAAGAATAGGGTCTCCTACGTCCAATTTCTTAAGATGTGCATTAATGCTATTTCAGTCGATCTCTTTACTTTTCTTGTTAGATCGTGTATGATAGAAAAGTTAAGGAAGGTTAGTATTCGAGAGTCTAAGATTTTTACCAGCTCTGTCAAAACTGAAGTGGACTAGATGGTATAAAATAACTAACCGTGACTGGTAACCCTACGAGTGTAAAATGATAAATTAAATTTTTTTACGCATTGACGAGATATTATAATCATACGAACTGTAGCCCATTGTATGAACTAAACATAATTTCAATTCAATTCAAAAGGGCTATATTTTAACAACAACAAAAATATACAATGTATATGGCGGGGCTTAACACCGAGGCCCTAAAATGTACCGTGGGCTGTGTGTACTATACCCCAGTATTCACTCTCAATGAACTGAAACAGTAACTAAAATTAGAGGTATTAAAATATTTCGATTATTTGAAAGGTAAATGATATCAGTAGCGGAAAAATAAATTAATAAATGTTAATAAGTTATAATAAGAAAAAAAAATTACTGTCATGGCTATTTTTTTAAAATATAAATTTAATTTTTAATCTCAGCTATTGTTATATTACTTATGACTGCCAGTTGTTTAAACCACCTCTTTCCTCCCTGACTGGGCTGTTTCCTCCCCGCACGATGTATACTATTTTGGAGTCGCTAATATACTCATAAGGAAAAATAGTGATAATTATAAAACATTTCGTGTGTATATAATGGATTGAAATACAAGATGAAACTTCGAGCCGGCAAAATAAGTCAAAATGGATAACTGAAGACGAGGAACACCTCTAAAAAAACACTTGATGGGTGAAAAAATCAGAAATACCATTAAAACACATTTGAGGGATAATTTCTCATAAAAATAAGAGGAAGCGAATGGCGGAGGAATGAAGGAGGGGAACACAATGAACGCTCGAAGAGAATATAGGAGCGAAGAGAAAGCTAACAAAGGAAGACAAGGAAAGCATTCAAGCTTATTCGCTCGCTTTTAATAAGGAATAACAACAAATAATAACAATAACAATTGCAACGAATTATGATAATGAGTTGAGCAAAATAATAAGACCACGTTACTCACGGACATTGCAGTGCCAAACACAAACAACTTACAGAAGATAATAGCTCAGAAAATGTCAAAATATACCACTCTCCCATGCATTTCAAAGAATATAGAAGATGAAACAAGTCAAAATAAAAATTTCCGCAACAGGAGTAATTACAAAAGCCCTACATTCAAGTTTAGAAACATTAAATTTACCCAACTATATTTACATATCTCCTTAGAAATTACAATTATTGCAACATCCCATATAGTTAGGAAGTACTTATGTTCTTAAAAGAAATAAATGGAATGGATACTACGCTATTCAGTCCGTGTCATTTTATCAATCAACATTTACTGAGAAAAACATGCAACAAAATAATAATAATTAATAATAAAAACACTCTAACATCGACAGACGCGAAGATATAATTGAATAGTAACAACGTACGACATGATGTAGTCTTTCTTTGGAGAAGGAAAAGAAAGATAACTTTTCTCGTAACTGTACACTTATGTAAGAATAGTGCTTGCGTTGAGGCATATAACTCTGGTCATCGAGCACGCCTTCGAAGATAACAGAAGACGGCGTGGGTGCCGTGAACAGCTGAAGAACGAACGTTGTGTCTCCAAAGCAAAGAGATAACGCACGTCTTTACCTTACCCACATTTCCTCCCATTCCAATGGAGGAATGCGTCTCAAACGCAGGCAAGGTTGCGGTACAATCTAGACTACTGAGATTGTCTCAACTATAAATTACATACGTTTTTATTTCAGTAAAACGGCTTAGCATTGCCACGACAGTCAAAACCTTTAACTGGCACCTTCTCCATTTAGTCACCGAGCTCATGTTTTGTATTGGCAATGATGGTATGGTATGCATGTTTTACCGAGGTATGGGCTGTACGTTTTGGCTTTTTCATACTTTTAATATTTCCATTTTACATAAATCAACTAATCTAAGTAACTTTTTAGCGAAGTACCAATTCAAAAGAATTAAGTTATCTATTCTTTGGAATCCATCAAACACGTCATACACGCTCTTAATAAGTGCTAATAATATTCTCCTCGAATTGGGAGACTATGTTAGATCACTGTTTTAATCGTACAGTCTTTTTCGAGACAAAATTGAGAAATTCAGAGACACACAGCCATTACATGTATTTATTCCGTGAACCCTACACGCGGAGAAGATATGTGATAAATGAACCCGGAACTTCTACTCACTTATCTCTTATCAGTTGCATGGGCCTGGTTCCTTATCCCCTGAACGGAGATGTGTCTCAAGTCATCCGGGATTTAGTTCTGAGTGAGAATGGTGCACAGTTGTGGAAGGCAAACTGGTGGTGAAGTGGTTAAAACCCCTACGATCAAAGCAGGGGTCCCAGGTTCGATTCCCGACTCGACGCCATTTTCGCCTGACCGAAAGTTATCACTTATCTTCTCCACGTGTAGGGTACACGGAATAAATATATGCTTATAATAACTCTGTTTATTCCTTGAATAATGCAGTTTTTAATTGAATGTTGACACGGTGAGTGTTTGTTGTTGCCATTTTAAAGTGTTATTAATGAGTAAACTTCCACACTCTAGTGAAAACCTGGAGATCGCGTCTGTTCGATACCCAAAAGTGTTTTCTTCCCATTTCTTTAGGTGAGTTTGTTTGTGTGTGTATGTGTGGTTTTTTTTTTCAAACACTCATCTTCGGAGGCGGATTTAAAAGTTTGTCGCACCTAGGCAAAAGTAAAAAATGAGCACCCTTCGAGGGCAAATTTAAATACGTATCTTTTAATTATTTATATTTTATTTATACAATATAAACAAAATAATAATTATATTTCTTTGTTTATTTATTTTTCTTGTTCAGTATTATAAGGTACAAGAGAGTATAACCATTATAACTATCTAGAAACCTAAAATAAAAGTATCTAAAACACATCTTAATTTTAAATTCATAGGGAATCTTTGCTAATTTTCTTGATTATTGTGAAAATCTTGAAAATCATTTTTAGAGAAAATTAAAAAAAAAATAACACATCTTTTGAAAACAAACTTTTTTTTCAAATTTTTTCGTTGATAATTTTACGCCCACAAAATCCGGCGCCCCTAGGCAATTGCCTACATCCCCCTCTGTTCATTTCTCGTCGTCCACTCAAGTCTAGTTCTTACGCAAGACGACTCAACGCGAAACGTTCCTAATGGCAGTACAGACGTCTCGACTCTCGTTGCAATATGGCCGATCACTCTTCCGCAAGGAACCGTTTCGTACAGAGGCGAAAGATGTCCACACACGAAGAGATGAACACATGTTGTCCTCAGGAACACGGTTGGTTAACAACTGTACTTTGCCCACAAATAGGGAGAATGCTTTTTCTCAAATAATATGTTTGTTCTGTATTTCAATGTATCTGGTAATAAAAAGTATCTCTGAATGAGAATGTTCGTATTTGTGTAGAAATATTTTCTTCAGTATATAATTTGGAAACTTAGAAATATAGGAATTAAAATTAAAAGATGTATTGTTTAGTGGAAATGAGAGTTCGTATGTAACGAAGTGGCACACCTTGAGGCTAACTGATATGTCTCAATTTGTTAGCAATATTATGATTCATATTACAATAAATAGAAAAAAGATATGTTTTATCAGTTTGATTGTATTTAGGAAACGAAATTTTCATCAGTTATCTATTAGAGGTTTTTTCGTTTGTTATTCGCTTACTATTTCCAGTGTCTCCTTTTGCTACAGGAGGACTTGATTTTTTCATAGTATTCAATCGTGCTATCTATTAATAATAATAATAATAATAATAATAAATTTTATTGTAAAAAATGCAGTACAAACTGCGTATGACCACGTGCAGGACAATAAACTATTTTACTCTCCGGAAGTAAGCGAGGGACGTATTCCACCAATTCCGATCAAGGGTCCTAAGGCAGAGACGGATTCAAAAATATCAGCAAAAATTCCTAGATAAGTTAAAAAGTTAGCTGCGAGTTATTAATACTAATAGAATGTCAATATGTTTGTAATTTAACGTAAATATGTTTGAAAATTTACATGTAAAAGTTATTATAGAACTATAGATTATTCTGATTATAGTGTTTAAAAATCATAAGAGTTAAAAAAAACACTAAATTCACGATTTATTGTTACAATAAACACACCCCTAGACAAAGCCTAGATAACCTCTATAAGAAATCCGCCTCTACCCGAAGGAAAAACGGAGAAAAAAACCCGGGCCAGGATGGGGCTACAGAATTTATGTACACAACCGTGCCAAAGTTGAGTACACATAAAACTAAATTAATATGAGCCATAAGACACAACAATCATGCAAGAAAATAGTTTTTGAAATTGTTATAAGTTATTTAAAAAGTACTACAGCAATGGCGTGATAAAGTACAAGACGGATTTAACTTTTATTAAAATCAATAAATTCTTTTACAGTGGTGAAGCACTGGTGCAGGAGGTAGTTTTTAACCGCGGATTTGAAGATATTCAATTTCATAATATCTTTTATATTCTTAGGCAGGGAATTATATAGAACGATTCCCGAATGATAAGGTCCTTTTTGACAAAGAGTGGTTGACACTCTAGGGCGATGAATATTATTCCTATTGCGAGTATTGTGTTCGTGAACGAGACTGTTTCGTATGAAGCAAGGGTGGTGCTTCAGTAGTTCGGTCTTAACAAACACGACCGTTTCATAAATATAAATGCAGGGAAGTGAATTATTCTGTGAATTTCATTATTAAATTCGTGAGATGCGTACTCGATAAAACATTACCAGCATTACTCAGTTATTGTTCGTTTCCACTGCAGCACTGTTTTGAAATATCTGCCTTATTAGATAATGCTACTCCGAATGTTGTAGGTACTTCTTCTAGTTTAGGATCGGACTAATGAGATTCGTAACCTCTCGTGGGTGGATACGCGAAGAACAATGCAAAGTGCAGGAACCCGGTAGCGACCTAAAACGAAGTCATGTGGTACAGCGACGATCAATGGAACCATTCGCAGCCAGATTACAACCGGTTTCTTCAGAGTACAATCGAGATTCCTAAGAGAGGTTACTTTCTGCTTTATGTTGTTAACAATGTGATACGAATACGGGTGAGCGACTGGTTCTCTCTTTGGAAACCTCGAGTTATACTTCATTGCTTTACTTCAATATCATTTAATATGATTCTTATATAATACGATGATTTATTGTAATATTAATTATCTGTAATATCAGGAATAGTTCTGTATGGTTGCCGTTCGAAAGAAATAAAGGGAGTCACTAGATCCACTCTTCAAAACAGTTTAAAGGATTTTACCAATTCATTTTTTTCTGTAATGTTAGATAATTCATTTATTTATTTTAAAGAAATAATTTATTATGAGTTTTAATTATTTCACCAAAAAAAAATCTTTTTTACTTTCTAGTTAATACTTCTAATAATCCTGTGAACTCATTCACTTTCAAATTTCTTGTATATTTTATCAGACACGTAAAAATATTTGAATGCATAGTTTAGTAATAATGCATACAATTAATAATTTCATCTGTTACTTATCTCGAGACGATTGTCTCTGTAACCGACAGGGATTTTCTCCGATTTTTCCATCAAACATTTGATTGTGATTGATATGAAGGTTACTTGCTTTATTCCGGAGAATAAATTAGCTTATTGACTTCCGCGAGGTAATACGTGAAGTCAGATTTCATAATAACTTGTACATGTAAATTTACAAACANAAACATATTGACATTATATATGTATTATAACTCGCAGCTAACTTTTTATCTTATCTAGGAACTTTTGCTGAAATTTTTGAATCCGCCTCTGCCTTAGGGCCCTTGATGGGAATTGATGGGATGGTCCCTTGCTCGCTTCCGGAGAGTATATTAGTTTAACGTCCACCACGTGGTCATACGCAGTTTGTACTGTTTTTTGACAATAAATTTATTATTATGGCACAAACCGAGCGCAGTGGTATATTGATTCATCAAACTAATAACGGATCGTCGTGAATTAACAAGATCGTGGACATGTCATAACTTCCGGTCAGGTGAAAATGGCCCGGGACTCCTTTGTGGTTGACGGGGTGTCGACCGCTACACACGTTCGCCTTTCAAAACTGTACCACCATTTCCAACCAGGCCTCATGTACAGTGGTGAAGTGGTTAACACACTAGCAATCAATTCAGAGGTTCCGGGTTCGATTTCTGACTCCTTGCTATTTCCACCGGGCCGTTCGTAATCACATATCTTCTGCGGAAAAGATGTGCACACGAGCTTATGAACAATTTTTACTTCATACTTGAACGACAATAATTATGCGAATATTATTATAGACAATCAATTTTTAATGTAATACTTTATAAATATTCACTAATACATGGCCAACGTTTCGATGCTAGTTTGACATCATCTTCAGGGTTGTTGCTATCTTTTTTGAAACTTTCCAATTATCCAAAAATTAATATCCATAAAATGTTCTTTTTAAACCATTTAAAAACATCATTTGTTGTAACAATAAAATAGTGAAGTAAGTTCGCCATTGTCTAGACCCTTCTTTCATAGAGGCGTGATAACAAATGAATTCTGTATAATAATTGTATATAATATAATAATAATGTTCGCATAATTATTGTCCTTCAAGTATAAATATATGAAGAAAATAAATTTAGAACCAATATTATATCTAAGTTAATTTATACTTAACTTATTTTCTGGTAATTAATAGATCATTTCATTTACTTCCTTTCTTTTATTTTTTATTTTCAAACAAAGAGGCAAGCAAGAGAGTTACGCGCAAGGATCAGAAGAATTTAAAGAATGCCACAAAAGAGCAATAAGACAACATGTTACGTTCATGGGACCATGACATTGAGATTATATCAAGGAATTAGCCGCTTGGAGCCATCATCTGGGGGACTGGCTGTCCAGATAGCGTGCGTTTACGGTTAATCTTTCAAACTTCGCAGATGTCGGTAGTAAAAAGTGAACTCACTATCACGGATCGTAGTGATATAGAGAGCTATTAAAGATAGATAACCGAAAATATTTGAGATATACATGTTTCATAAATTATCATTAACAGTTATAATCAATTATGTACCCGATGTAACAGCGAGTTATTTATTTTTATTACAGCATCTGCATTATTGCGGATTCGTCAGGCAGAAATTGAAACGGATGAATAACTATCTTTCGAAAATGGAGCAATGAAAATAATGGAAGAACAAAAACTGTCAACAGTTTGTTTTGTTATTTTCCTCTTTCAATTATCTTCACTTGTGTTTTGTTTGTTGTGAATCTTCAACTATATCACATGTTCACCGAAGCTGTGAGCAATCTTCATATGCCTTGTTGCAATCTACTATTTATTGTTTCTAGCTAATTTTCATTCTAGCTAAAACTCAAAGATAAAATTTAACTCTCAGTATCTAGGGTTGAAATTTGGAAAACATTTCATAATGACTGCGACGTACTTTCTCAACATTCCAGTTATCTTCTCAAGACATTTCGTGATATATTTTCCCCAGATATGTTACCAAGAATCATGGAACATTTTCCCGTAATATTATGCTAAAATAAGAACTAGGAATGTTAGTAAATATGTATCAGATTGCAACATCTTCCTCTTGAAACTTTCCTCCAATCTCGGGACCGTTTACATTTCTGTCAGTTGTGCATGGGTAGATTTATCGTTTTAATAATTCAGAACTTTATTCCTCACTAAAACATTACAAAATATTAGAATGATACAGAAAACGTAAAGTCTTCTTAAACTTATCAGGACGAATCGGACGGCGCAGGAAATAAAACTGTTAAAATAAAAAAGTAAAAATTGTATTATTGGTCTTCACTACAGAAACAAATGAGAACTAGTAAAATCCTCATGTGAAAATATGGAAACATATGTTTCGAAAAAGAACAATCCCAACCCTAATGGTTGTGGTTGTGTTCACAGTACGTGTGACAATTCCCACTTGAGTTGTAAGGCGCTTTTCTGAAGCGTTTCGGCGCTATAATTATCAAGTCGTTTCGCGTGCCGTGAAACTGATGTGGAAGCCTTACCGAAACTTGCAAAGGTCGTGGAAGCTCATAAGTTGAGAAAGAAATTCCCTCGCTTAGCAAGTGTGTTGCGGAAGACACGTGCGAATGGCGTTCTCTTTTCTCTATTCTTTTTTCTTTAAACAATAGCGAACACAGAAATACAAAACAACCGGTTGATGAGTGTGTTTGCATGTGTTTGAGGCAGTAATAGCGATGCCAGTGAGGCAAAGGAGTGAGAATTTCAATACGAATTGTTTTGTAGTGCATTAAAATGGAGACAAACATGGTTTAATTCTTATACATAAGTTAATAGTCTAATGTTTATAATTTATATCCTCGAAGAAAACATTTGTCTATTAATAGTCGTACAAAATATTGAGAAGTATAGTAATATAATATTATATTGATTTAGGAACTTGCGAGGTAAGTTTGAGATAAGCAGCTCTTAAAACATAGGATATAATTTTGAAGTGTCTCGTGATGTTTAGATGAAACTTATGTAGAACAACTACCTATAAAGTACATTAAATTTCCTCGAGTAGTTTGTGTTGAAGGTAAACAAAGGAAATGAACTTAATAATGAACGTTATGAAAATAATCGAGACGTAAGGAGCGCAACCTGGATGAAATCTTATTACAATACTGATCGAATTTGAAAAATTACAATAATGAAAACTGCATAGAAAAATGTAAGATGACGATGAGTCCAGAGTTCAAAAAATAATTTATATAATGGTAAGTAATTTTGTGGCAATTTATTAAAAATGATAAACGGACACGTATTTAGAAAAAGTTACATTTTACAAATAAGAAATTACGATGTTACCTTGTATTAGAAAGTAAAAAATAATATTAACAATACTCCTAATATTGTGCTAAAAGGTTGTTTTGAGTTGGACTCACACATTGCTTTCTGTGTGCTTTGTTACTAATTAGAATCTAAAATTTTTACGTAGCATTTTCTGGAGGTAACTTCCTCCAAAAACGCCCCCAAAGGTAACTTTTGATTATTGGGGTTGCGAAGGGCTGAATTCAGTAACACAGTGCTGTCAATGCATACATTTCTTCCGTGTACCTACTCCTGAAGAAGATGTGTGATCGTTTCCGACCCGGTGGAAATGGTGACGAGCCGGGAATTCTCGACTTTTGCATTGATCGCAGGGAATTCAGCTCTTGAGCCTTCCACAACTGTACACCATTTCCACCCAGACCTAACCTCCGGAAGGTCTGAGAAACATCCCCATACAGAAGATAAGTGAACCCAGGAGGCACAAATGCTCGGTTCCCGGCTCGTCGCCATTTTGACTTGGCCGAAAGTTATCACAGAGCACCTAAGCATAGTTTCTCCCAAGCACCAAAATGCCATCGATGTGGGAATTTTCACTTCAGAGAAACTTCAGCGGTCTCTGAAGATGAAAAGCACTCGCCGACGACACTCCGAAACAAATGCAAACAGCTTTTGAAATTGCCTAATTGAAGTTTTGTAAACAATGACGCCGTTTAGGAATAAACGACCTCCTTTGAAGGTGTGTACGTTGCAGTGAAATCTAATGAATATTTTGCTTCATTAGTGAACCTTCCTCTCCTCTACAGCCCTCTTGGAGAACTAAACTATCAACTAAAACAGTATCGTCATTCTAATATGTTTCAATTTAATTCTGTATTTAGCACCCATTTATCGTCTTATATAAATGTAAATTTTCTGCGCTTTATAGATGAATAATTTCGGATAATTGTCACATCAAATTATGTCTGAATTGTGCGCACAGGATTGAGAATGAACTCAAAAATTTGTGTAATTGCGTATTACGTAATAGAAATCTGTCGCCATGACAGATTATTCAAGTTTTTCTTCCAATTCAAATTCATTTGTTTTTTTACTCAATATATGATTAATAAGATTTTTTTGCCTTATAAAGATAAAAATTCAAGAGTGTTTTTATTGCTTGATTTTAAGAAACATATATTTGACGTTCTTTTTAATTATGAGATATGTATTTGTATAAGTGGGTAAAATTTTTTTATAACTGTACTAGCTGAATATACAATCTTCTCGAAGTCTGAACATTAATATATAATGAGAAGTAACATGAATCGTACGAAATGACTATTGAAAAATGTATCACATGTATGAAAATAATAAAAATATTATAATTTCTTTTAGTTAGTTATAAATTTTCATACTATAAAGAGAGTAAATGTATTTGTTGACATCTCGAAATTGACAAAACTCTACTCGCCTCCCTTGATGGCGTGTTCCATATACTCGTGGTACCCAAAGAATTTTCGCACAAACACATACGAATTAACGTTCGCGTGTAACTGGTGAAAAATTTCAAATAGTACATAAAATATTTCTCTTCTAAACTGTTTCACTCAATTTCTTCGCCTTTCATAAATACTTATCAAATGAAGAATAAATCGTGTTTTTAAGAAGACAAGTCATTTGTTTCACTTCTTCGACAATTGAAGTCGCACTCCAAGACATTTGACCAGCGACATGTCCCAGGGGGCCGTGCATGAAGAAATGCTTACGTAAACGCAACGTCCCGCGGCGAGCACCCTGCCGCTATGAAAGGCGTCTGTTGAGAGGTGGGGGAGAGGTCTTCCGGAGAGCGTGCGTTTAGAAAGCGAATATTGCTTCTCCCACGACCCAAGAAAAGCGGCGACGAGTCGTCGCTCTGTATTAGTCCAGTGAAATTGTTTTCTGGATCATAAATTAGTCTAATTATATTGTAAACTTCTATAAAACGAATCATACTCTTAATAAAAACATGATTAATGACCAAAAAGTGATAAACACTTGCCGAAACATTTATATATTATTTATCTAATACATAGAGTTCAGCAAAAGAATTAAACATTCTATGACTATCAAATGAATGTTCTAACTCCTTAGGTATTTCCTCTGTTAGCAATATTACATATCTCAGTATTTTAAGGAGTTTTAGTATATGGATTCACAGAGAAAACTAAATCTCCCGAGAATGTAAACTATTTACGATAACTTAGTAATACAAAGGTTTTTTTTTATAAAAAAAAAAAGAGTTATAATTTCGCGAGAGATCAAACTCTACAGAAGCAAACGAGTACCTTCGCACGAATGGCGCAAATGTTACTTGCTGCAAGACACTCTAAACTTCTCTTTCAGCCACTCTAAACTTCCTGCTGCAATTGAAGCTGATGCATTTCCAAATCACGAACTATAACGACCGATGACGATTCACTCTGAAGAAAAATGTTTTTTCTCATCTAATCTGAGGAAAGTTGTGGAAGGAAGTACTCAAAATTAAATGAAACTTTTCTTAATGAAAATGTAGAATTATTATAAAATAGTGTTATGTAACTGACTTTCTATTATTTCTATAGTCGTATGTACGAGCTAGGTTTAGATTACATAAAGCGACTCGATAGGTTCTCTATAAATGGTATACACATTGCAAAAAAAATAATTTACAAATTGCATATGACCACGTGGAGGACAATAAACTAATTTCGTCAGCGGAAGCAACCATCTCATCAATTCCGATCAAGGGTCCTAAGGCAAAAGCGGATTTAACATTTCAGTTCACTCCTATGATGATAATAATAATAATAATAATAATAATAATAATAATAATAATAATTGAATTTTTATTTCCAGTTTTCCATGTGTCTTACAGATGTATTATTACAAGGTTTTACACTCGTATTATCTTTACAAATGAATTTCCCAACATGAATTTACAAAACATGAATTTACACAAAACACGAATTTACATATAACATGAAATAAACAAACTCGAAAATTCAAACATTTATATAATATTTTTCATTAAAACTATAAAATAAGATGATAATACACGTAAAATTTTACCACTCTTTAACCAGGTTATAATATCTAAAACTAAATTTAACAAATTCTATTTCTAGACAAATTTTCTTAAAACCTCTCTAAGTTCTCCTGAACTTGTCAGAGAGATATTTATTAATATTTTTTTTTCTTTATCTTATTCTACTACTGCTTCCTATGTCTTTCTCTCTAATACCTGTGTTTACTGTAATAATAATAATAATAATAATAATAATAATAATAATAATAATAATAGTTAGCTACATGTTATAAGATCAAGAGAATACGAACAGATTTGTATTTAATAAAACACACAAACAATATTTTAACTCACAACTTTCGAGTACCTTTTGAGTACCTCGGTGTGTTTCCACCTGAGGGCTGTTGACGATGCAAACACACTCCTCCACGAGTAGGTACTCTGAAACTATCCTCCACGAGTAGGTACTCGATAGCTGAGAGTAAAAATGTGCATCCGACGCTGAGGTACGCGAAAACCAGGGTCTAATTGCTACCAGCATCGGAGCCGCCTGTGATCACTTATCCCCTGAAGGGGGATGCGACTCAGGTTCACCGGATCAGGGCAGGTAGAGGTTGTGTACGGACTTGGGAGTCGAGGCGGGTGGTGCAGTGGATAGCACCCCTTGCGGCGAGAGCAGGAAGTCCCGGGTTCGATTCCCGATCCGTTGACGTTGCACGCAAAAAATAGTTCACAAGTACGGATGATTATCAAACTAATTATAATTTAGATTATTCGTAAATTATTATTTATAAATCGTAACTATTAATAAATTATAGATTAAATATTACAATAGACTTGTGCAAGAGCCTAAAGAGTCTGTGTATATAAACCGTCCGTACCCGAAGGAGAACCGGAGAAGAACCCGCGTCAGGATGGGATTCTTTAAATTATCAGGTTTGGTAACATTACACGTTCGTTCTTCCCCTCGGTGTATTCCAGGTCACGAGTCGTAAGGGATATTTCGCATGAGCAGACTCTCGTAGAATACAAATTTAGAACATTATTCTACCTATATTAATATTATCAGTCTCGCGTGTGTGATAAAAAGGATAGTTTTGCTAATATTTGAATTCAGTTGAAAGACGCTTAATGAAATACGGAGCGAAAGATGGATGCGCGCAATAGTGAAGACAGGAACCTAACCTAACATTAAGATACGAAACTTTAGAATAATGGGATGAAGCGGTGATGGGGCCGTTGCTTAGCAACGACGACAACAAGAACAAAGCAGAGTACATGAAACTCGCATTACCCTACCTTTCAACTCCTACCACCTATCGCTCCATGTAGATAGCTTCAATAGCACTAAGCTACATTTCCCATCTACAATGAATAATATTACAATGAAAACTTCAAAATACTCGTTTGAAGATAATAACTTTCTTCTAAAAACTTAATACGTACAGTTTGATCACGTAGACATTTAAATTTAATTCTGATATCTGAGAAACGTGTTTGAGAAAGTTTTCCCAATGGTTGAACACGAGTACGGTGAACTTAAAGCGGTAATCTTTTTCATGACATTTTTTTTATATTGTTGTATTTGTAAATGAGAATTGTAGCTTAGTGCTATCTACATGGGGTGATAGGAGGTAGGAGTTGGATGGTAAGCTATTGTTAGTAAGGTGGCCCACATGGAGCGGTTAGTAGAAGTAGTTAGTAATAGTTGGAGTTATTGATACGAGCAGGAGATCGATAGAGGAAGAAAGGTTGGCTTTTCAGTAGTCACAGCTATATGAACTGGGACATTAATGTGAAAATCTACAAATTTTTTCTGTCTCCACCGAGAATCGAACCCGGGATGACTAGGTGATGAGCTACACCACTATCACCGCTGGGAAAATCATGACATAATGAAGAGTGCGTTCCATGTCAATAGACCTCTGCTCGATGCTATGATCGCCTCTGAAAAGTGGTGGATGGGGGGGGGGGTGAGTAGTTCCAACTTTGAAACGGAAGGGAACTTAGAAAATTGAGGGCGTGAGGTTTTATCCGGGAGTGGGATGATTATGTGAACAGGAAATGAAAGGTCTGGTTCGATGGAGAGACGGGAAGGTGTTTCTCAATAAATTCTAATAATTTGGTTGCCCACAAGGGATATTCATGGCTTCAACATATGTTCGTTTGTATTTCTATTAGACATGTGTCCTCGGTTATTCTTTCCTGGTACAAGATACTTGACCTACTTGCAATTTGTTGTGTCTTTACGCCTTATGTGCAATGTGTGTTTACTGATCTCTTGTGATATTTACGTTTATGGAATCATTCTCGTCAACTTACGAGATAATTCTGAGAATCTTTACGCGTTGGAATGCCAAGTGGTACTTAAAAAATTTAATACGTCATGGCTCAACTCTTGTATGAGTGTTATGAGTATTAGCTTATCTTTTGAAGGTTAAGAAAAGGTTTCTGACGGAGACTCGTCTAGTGGTGTTATCCTACGTGTCTCCACATATGTAAAGATTTACTCGTTTCCACAATCACAGTCCCTCTTACACCGAACCAAGCAACATTGCTCTTATTTATTTATTTATTATATGCCTTTAGTCAGAGAGGTCCAGGCCATGAGGTCTGCTCTTCCACCTAACCGTTCAACTTGGGAAGGAGAGATGTGGGGTTGCCAGGGAAATTATGGCATCGAAACGACATTTGTCTGGATTAGGTGAGGGAAACCCTAGCTGAAAGCGAAGACGATGCCCCGAGACCACCGCTCTTCTTTAGCGGAGATAAATCAGCGATTAATCGTTTTTTGGAGAGGGTATCTTTTCAACTCTGAAAACATACTATAAAATGGACGTAAAAATTGTTACGACTCCTCCTCTAATGACGACTCATCTGTTTATATGTCAATGACTGATTTTATTATGTTAGTTGATAGTCATTTTCTTAGAAAGCGATATTTTAAATGTTTGTGAAATGTTTATTTTCTGCAAATGTTAAATATTTTATTCACCTGAATAGGAGTGTTTTTACAGTTGAAATGTTGTGTTTTAAATGTTGTTGAACCAATACTCGGAAAGTTTTAAATATGTTTTACTCAATAAAGAATTCAGACGAATTGTTCTTTATAATTTGTTTGGAATTAATCAAGATAAAGTTAGACGACAAAGCAATAGTTCAATAACAGACCACAAGAAATCGCATTGGAAATAATTAATCGTCGGATTTTTCATAGTATTCCGTCTTGGTGTGTAAANGTTAAGACCTCTGAATTGTTTGGTTTTCATTTCTCTTTTAGGTTATGTACTTTTAAACAATGTTCTTCAAAGACTTTATATAATTTTGCTTCTACGATTCGGTCACACGTAGATTACTCACTTGCCTCACGTGACGCAATCGAGCTCGGGCGGGCGCATTAGTAAGCTTCATAGTCAACAGTCATGCGAGTGAAGATTCACATCTACTGATTAGCAACCAATTTAAATTGTTTTTCTGCTCTTGCAATTCAGCTCTATTCATCATACTTTACATTTTACTTGCAATATCTTTTAAAAAGATTTCCTTTTTTTACTTACAATAACCTGCCCCCTCGCATCATAAAGAATGAAAAACAGCAATTAAAGGAGAAAATAAAATAATTTGTATGCTTAAGAAGATTATATAGGTCGAAGATGTTGCAGGGAGAAAATGGTGCATAAGTGATTATAAGACTTTTGTTTTCATTGTAGGAATATTTACCTGAATTGAGACAATTTTTAGCTTTAATGTTATACCAAATGTAACGTCACGCTTTCTATAGTACCGCCAGCCCCTCGAGACCGTGACGTCATTTATGAACGATCTCTAGCTTATTTGTTTAAATACTCATTTTTACAAAGTTAGCAGAATAATTTTGCTCTTCGTTCTTCTTCTTCTACGTCAGACTCATTCATCATCGTGAGGTCATGACTGCTTTCGATGCGTAAAGTAGAGTCTGTTCCTCCTTGTGATCATATGCAATTTCCATTTATCCATTGCAAATATTAAATTAAGTTCTTGGGGAGTGTTGAGGTGCGTCGTGTGGCATGGCCTCCTCAAGAAGAGGAACGATCGAGGTAAGGAGGTCGCAGGAGACCAAGGAAGTCAAGGCCCCTTCTCTGCATACTTTGCAGAAGAAAACAGGTGGCAGGGGACCGTAAACACGCTTTGCTCATTACTTCCAAAGATAACGAAGGAATTTCAGCAGAATAGTGATGTGCAGACTCCGAAGTCTCCATAGCTTTTCCTATTCCACATATATTTCGTACCGATTCCAATACTATATTTTTTCTCGATCCAGAACATATTTTTATTCCTTAAAGCTCGTTTCCATATTCTATCTCTGTACTTACCTCTGAAACAAATTTGCATAAATCATTGCTTGTATATTCTAGTCTTTTATTTTAATTCAGAAAGTTCGAACCGAAATTAAAATAGCCGCAGAGCTATCGTAATATTGCTTTCCTAACACGTTTATCCTTCAGACCTTTCTTCATCGGGTTGTATTCATCTTTTTGCCGTTTCAGCAGAAATAAAGAACGAAGAGGCCTAATGTACATGGAACTATAACTTAATTTCATGTACATAAGCAGCGATAAATAAAAAAAACGCTCCGATCACATTAAATAATAAATGTCTAACGAGATGTAATTTAATAAAACGAGAATATGAATCATCATTGTTGTATTCTCGGACGCAATGTCGAAGCAAGAATTATTTTTAAAAAAATGCTCATCGAGAATCAAAATCAGCAACACGAAAATTCCTTAAACCACGTTCATCTGTTCGTAGAGTTATATGTCATTACATTACGCACAACAATGTGGCGCAGAGCTATTTTACTCAGAAACATAAATCTTAATTAAATTTAATTGAAAGCAACATATCTTGTTACAGTCATGCACTTTATAATTTGACGTCGTTGTGAATATTTAAAATTAGAAACTTCTAATTGTTTGAGGTTGTGTGGACATTTCGTCTTTTCGTTTCGATTCGAGCCATCAACTTAATATGTGAACACACTTCGTGGAGTGGTTTCATCTGTTTATCATTCACATTTTTCACAATGTTTATTCAGAAGGTGTTCGCCTTGAGGTGTTCATGGTTGTTTGATCACAAATGTTTTTGATGAGTAGATAATTCCTTGTAATGAATATACGTGTAAGGAATGTAATAGTTATGTGGAAGAAAATCGCTCCACTTAAAAACATTTAGACCCTAGAAAAGAAAATAAATATATTAAATTCATTGCAAAAATTGAGTATTACCTCGGTATTTTATAAAAAAATGTTATTAAAATTTGATAAATGATTCCTTAGACTCAAGATAAACACATTAAGTAAAAAAGACCGCAATTGCATGAAATACTGTGTTTTGTCTTTTAAATACTTAAGGTACAATAAATGTAAAAAAAAACAAAAAACAAATATTGTTCTACTACTATACCACGGGCAGATCCTGAAAGGACATTTTTTTTGTGTGTTTGGATTGCTTTTTATGGATTAAATCAGCAGTTTATGTTAAATTATGTTTGGCAATTCCGTTTTCGGATTTCACGCAAGAAATCTTGCTATAAAAAACGTTACCTTCATTTTAGGTAAACACGCTATCCCTCTATTGCTTTGTCCTTTCATCGCGTGAATTCGGGTGTTAGATAAGCGAAGAGATTGGAAATGTTTGGAAAGATATCGAAGTTGCTTGCGACATTGGAAATGCCAGCAGGGGCCTTGGTGAGTGCGGTGCTTTGACGGTGGTCTGGTGGGTGCCGGTGGTGGGTGAGGCCTCCGTTATGCCCCATTCCCCCCTCCACCGACCGCCCTGTAGCTGCCACACCTGCTTCTGCCGGAGCGACCGACCTGCGCGTGCTCCAGAACCTGTCCAGAGCAGTCCAGAGCGACAGTGGACGTCCGCGCGACGCCGCGTTGGGTGCCGGGAAGCCAGGCGTGAAGGGATTGCAGGTGCCTCCCGCGATGGAATTAATGGATTCGTGAATGTAGTGGACTTAATAAAGGGCGTCTCTCAAGATACAAAATTTTTCTTTTCGGAGCACGATATTCGTTTTATCACTGTAGGAAACATATTGGCCCGAAGATACGATCAAATTTCTGAAACGATGCGAG
The DNA here is from genome assembly GCA_002313205.1 of Laupala kohalensis. Classification (NCBI taxonomy): domain Eukaryota; kingdom Metazoa; phylum Arthropoda; class Insecta; order Orthoptera; family Trigonidiidae; genus Laupala; species Laupala kohalensis. Next base: position 194,884 of record NNCF01131073.1, on the reverse strand, counting down.
ATGTGAATCTGAAGTTGAAAACATTACTTTTTGGAACTCATTTTTTTGGTGAATTTACTACTCAAATGTATCAATGAATAAAATTCATTTTAAAAATAGTTATTTTGCTTCCAATTTTTATTCTAGGTTTCCTGAATTTGTTTGTTATTTGATTTTTACTTGGAATAATTAGTTTTAGCATATCCCTGATAATTTAATAGTAGCAGTCACAGTACCATTTGTTTAACAATTTATATGATACAAATCATTTTGATTCGTTTTGATGAAGATGTTTAGTGTTTACGTTTTATATCTGAAGAAAGTATTTTTCTGCAAGTATACCACTCAAATTTAAAAAAAAAGAAGATAAATAAACATTTATTTTTCACTTACCGAAATAATTCTAAATATTTCCCGAAATAATTCTAAATATTTTCTTTAACACTTTTGCGAAGAAAAAGTGAAAATATCAGAGAGAATGTTTTCTCGGGAGAGGTAATTGCTTATTCTGTGGTTGCAGTCTCAAGTATTCCTTGCTCTCTGTGTTCTGGTACATTTGTTCAACGCACAAGATGGAGTCGAGTACTGCCATTCATGGAAGTTCGTACAACAGTCACGAAGGGGTGTCCAATAGAAAGGTCTGGGACGATTTTCTTGATTTATTTTTCTCTTAACCACTTCAGAAATTTACGATATAATGTGTACACTGTGAGAATGAGGGAAGAATACAGTTTATATCATTGAGTCACATTGAGTGAGTAAGAGTGGATTATAAATTTTTCTTTAATAATCAAGAAAGTTTCTAACGCTTTACCTTTGTTTATTTTCTTACGTAGACAAAGACAAACCAAACAAATTAATTAATCAATTAAACAAACGAGATTCCGGGTTCCACTGTCGGCCCGTTGTCAGCTTCATTTCGTCGTAGTTATTATCCAAACTTTCAATTTGACTGGTTAGATTACGAATATTTCGAGTGAATACAGGCGGATCACCCTTACTAAATTTAGTTTATTTATTGTTGTATTTGTAAATGGGAAACGTAGCTTAGTGCTATTGAACCTTATCTACATGGAGCGATAGGAGTTAGGAGGGTAGAATGGTATTAGTATAGGTGGGCCACTTAGCTGGGTTTACCGACAACTTGGCCCACATCGAGGGGCTAGTAGGTAATAGTTGTTAGTAATAGAAAGAGTTGGTGGTACTAGCAGCAGCAGTAGTAGGTGGATAGAAAGAGGTGGCTTCGCTTTTCAGTAGTCACTGTTATATGAACTGGGTCATTTGAAGTGGAAAGGTACAATTTTTTTTTTTCTGGCCACGAATTGAATTGAACTCGGAGTGACTTTGTGGCAAGAAAGAATACTAACCCCTTAGCCACCGGTAGGGCAATAGATGGGAAGCATTTGTCGTGGTTCCGTATGATATTTTGGAACCCCTGTCGCGTATGAGTGAGCACAGGAAACTCGGCGTGCGCCGGAGTCGTTCCTGTTGCTGAGCGCACAGAGACAGACAGACGGATGCTGAGGTGGTGTTTTTACGAATGACGCCGTCTGTGACTCAGACGACGCTCGCTAGAGTCGCAATTGGCTACCGACTATACAGCGTGTTCCAAAACTGCACGTAACAAAAATGGAGGGGTAATGAAACACACTAATAGGAAGCGGAATTACACAGGAACACATGTTCGGAAATGGTACCGAGAGGAAATAAAATGACACTAACAAAAAGTAAGCACACACGTCAAAAAAGTATGTAAAGCTCTGTATTACGTGAATTGACGAAAAAACTATTTTTCTTCAAAGTTCAACAACAAATTACCACAGATGTTCAAAGTTCTGCCCATTAGCGGTGATACAGACCTCGTAATATCTACATTAACATTTTTTTGTTCATATTAATGTGCTCTATTATCTCTCTAATTTGTTTTACCTGGAAATCTTGGACAAGCTGTATATCTAGAGAAGAAACGCAATTTCAATTTTTTGGAGGTACTTTTTTTTTTAAGTAGAGAAAATTCATAATAACACATTCGTTATCTGTTGTAATTTTCCTGAAACATTTCAAGTACGAAAAATAAATATTAAAAATATTATAATTTACATATTCGTCAGAGGTTCGTTAACACTTTAAAAAAATTTTTTTAGGGATGAGCCAGTTCCCATTCTCGATAACTCTGGATATCTCAGAAAATAAAAAAATCGTTCTCGATATAAGTCAACGGTGAAGCTCGATTTGATTCTGAGTTTAAGCATACAACATTTTCACAAAATTACATTTTGTTGTACAATTTTATATTTTAAAAGCAATTTTTTAATTTAACATTGCATATATTCAGGAACATAAAATCCTAGATACTGGGATATATTTTGTCAATTTTTATTTTGGATTTTATCTCATTGAATTACAAAAAACTGTTTCTTATATGTGAAAAAAATTGATGTTGTTTTAGACATAAACAGCAAAAAGATAATTAAAGTGAGTGAAAATTATATTGTAAATACATTAATGCAAATTTTGTCTGATAGGTAAATGTAGAGATAGAATATGATTCTATCAACAACTATAACATGATTCTCGAAAATTAAATTCGAGATCTTTTAGGTCGGTACATCATTAAACAATACAGACAGAATACTTCCAATCAATAAAATTCTTTTTTGTATTAGAGAGGAAATTTGGGGTCGTAGATAAATTAGGTCCATCAGTGGTTCATAACCCTATATTAGTTGAGTAGATACATATTTTTTTAAAGATAGAGGAGGTTAACCATTACTCACGATGTAATTTAAAGTGTGGAATAATGGTGTAATGGTACACAGTTGTTTTTTAATGAAGTTCTGGAATTCTTTCCGTCTCTAATTTTTTACATATTAAACTTTGTATTATCTCGTACTTCGTATGTTGTGTGTGCATTGTGTTTCATTTCATATGCGTGAGAAACTTCTCTTTGAAGCTCACCTTTTATCTGGAGATAAGCATGTGAGTACATGTGTGCAGAAGTGAGGATAGCATCTTCTCACGCATGCCGCTAGTAATTACTCGAATGCAAATTCAAAACACTTAAAGTAATTCTTCTTTATCGTCATCAGGTTTTATGTACTGAATATTACATTTAAGATTTTTTTGAATATTTGTGGGCAACGAATCTTGGTTGGATATGTTCGAGTTTTCTTTCGTTTCCATGAAGCTTTGAGAGAACGTTCTCTGTTTTAATATATCGAGTAGGATTATTTAGATTTAAATAACCATATAGTAAATTATAAAAATTTCATTTGGAATTAATATTTAATAGATTTATTATGTTATATTAAATGAAAATGGGAGACAGGGCCGGAATTCGAAAACTGCTCAAAAACTTTAAGAAAAATGATACCAAACAACAATTTTCAAGCAAACTCTGTCCTATTTTGGAAAAAGAGGTGACAACATCAATACAGATGACTTGAAAATAGTTGTTATTTTTACGATATTTTAGAACCTTTATTAGGTCTATATTACATGGTATGCGTTAATGTAGCTCAGCCATTTCACTGAATCATAATTAATATTCTATAATCGTTTCTCCGTTTCTTTGCAATAGGTGAGAATTCCTTTTTATCAGCTCTGTAGCGAAGTCTCATTTAGGCAGTTATTACGATCAGTAAACGAAATCCTTATTTGCTTGGTGTAAGTTCAAATACTTTTCTCGCCCACAATAGAAGATGAAGTACATTGCAGTCGTCAATAAGATTGAAACTATTAATTTGCGTTATACGATAATTTTAATCGCATATTCTTAGTTTTTGTGACTTGTGAATTATGGATAGACACATAAAAAGCTGAAACTGAAGACTGATATCCTTGCGTTAACTACGACCAGGTAAAATGAGGTAAGGTGTCAAATTCGCTGAATTCACTAGTGTATCAAGTTTGTTTGAACCCTGGACATATTTGAATACAAGATCAAAGATAACTCGTAGATCTTGAATAAATCCCTAGCGATATAATTTTAATTTGTTAGTTAATAGTAAGTCGCAAGATGAATAAAAGTAATTTGCAGTTCGTGATAGTAATAAATGGTACATCAGAAACCTATTAACAACAATCAATTTATTTCTCATAGTAACAATTACAGTATATGGTACAAATATACTACTTTATAACAAGGGAAAAGATAATTAACTTATAATATAAAGCAATGTAGGTCCCCTTAAAGGCAGAACCTGAGTCGGGGTAGCCATTCTTAATATTAATATATTGAACTATTTAATCCTAAAATATACGACGTTAAATATTACTGTATATATCTTATATTACTGACAGATGATAAACATTTTTAAGAGTAATGTTACGTAGAACAAGATACAGGATTTGAGTCTTTGAGATTTATTGGAGAACTCTAAATATACGAGTATGTTTCAAAAACCTGTTTCTATAGCCAACTTCTTAATTCTTTAGAAAAAAATACTTAGGAAAATTTAATATTAGTTGGCCGAAGATTAAAAGTTTTAGGTGCCAGATATGAAAAAGATTTCATTAAATGAGTTTTTGTTGGCCTCGGTATCAATGCAGTTCTAGGATTACGAAGAATAGTTGTATATCTGGGCTCAGCTCTTCTATTGCTTCCACTACTAGTGTTAGAAATCTTCAAAACTTTGTAAATATACATGTTACGTATCGGTAGAATATTTGATCGTACAAACAACGGATATGAAGGTTCCCTTAAATCTGAATTTGTTATTAGTCTTCTAAAATATTTCTGCAAAACATTTATATCTTGTAAGTTTGTAAGGTAAGTGGCTCCCCAACAAGAGATAGCATACTACTGAGAGATCCCATCCTACTGTGTGCAAGTGAAATGTATAATAATAAATTTTATAATAAATTTATTGTCAAAAAACAGTACAAACTGCCATGTATGACCACGTGGAGGACAATAAACTAATTTACTCTCCGGAAGCAAGCAAGGGACCATCCCATCAATTCCGATCAAGGGCCCTAAGGCAGAGGCGGATTCAAAAATTTCAGCAAAAGTTCCTAGATAAGATAAAAAGTTAGCTGCGAGTTATAATACATATATTATGTCAATATGTTTGAAATTTAACGCAAATATGTTTGTAAATTTACATGTAAATGTTATTATAGAACTATAGATTATTCTGAGTATAGTGTTTAAAAATCATAAGAGTTAAAAAAACACTAAATTCACGATTTATTGTTACAATAAACACGCCCCTAGACAAAGCCTAGATAACCTCTATAAGAAATCCGCCTCTACCCGAAGGAAAAACGGAGAAAAAAAACCGGGCCAGGATGGGGCTACAGAATTTATGTACACAACCGTGCCAAAGTTGAGTACACATAAAACTAAATTAATATGAGCCATAAGGCAACACAATCATGCAAGAAAATAGTTTTTGAAATTGTTATAAGTTATTTAAAAAGTACTACAGCAATGGCGTGATAAAGTACAAGACGGATTTAACTTTTATTAAAATAAATACTTTTACAGTGTAGAATCACTGGTGCAGGAAGTAGTTTTTAACCGCGGATTTGAAGATATTCAATTTCAAGATGTCTTTTATATTCTTGGGCAGGGAATTATATAGAACGATTCCCGAATGGTATGGTCCCTTTTGGCAAAGAGTGGTTGACACTCTAGGGCGATGAATATTACTACTATTGCGTGTATAGTGTTCGTGAACGAGACTGTTTCGTATAAAGCAAGGGTGGCACTTCAGTAATTCGGTCTTAACAAACACGACCGTTTCATAAATATAAATGCAGGGAAGTGTTAAGATATTTAATTCCTTGAATAAAGGTTTACAAGAGTTTCGGGGGTGAGATTTACAAATTATCCGAACTATCCTCTTCTGAATTCTGAAAGTTTGAATACTCTGACCGGAATTACCCCAGAAGGTAATGCCGTAACGTAAATGGGAGTAAACGTTTGCAAAATATACGCAACGGGAAATACGTGGACTAACTGCGTTAACTAAGATTCGGAATGCGTAACACAAATTACTTAATTGGGAATTAAGATTGTCAATGTGACAATTCCATTTGAGGTTGTCTTGAATATGGAGACCTAAGAATTTTGTATTTGTAACAGTTTTTAATTGTGTTCCGTTTAAAGAAAGAGAAACCTGGGGTAAAGATTTTGTGATACTATTGTGAAATGACATAGACACTGTTTTGTCAGTGTTTACAATGAGACGATTTGCATGGAACCAAGTCGAAAGGTTAGACAAAACTTTTTGAGCATTGGCGTGTTTACATAGTAAATTAGTGTCATCAGCAAAAAGAACCATTTTGCAATCTGATGTGGATGATGACATGTCGTTCACATACAATAAAAAGAGTATAGGGCCGAGAATTGATCCTTGGGGTACTCCGCAAGTAAGTGGCTTTGTTTCTGAAAGACAACGCTCAAGTATTTTATTTTTAGTATAGGATATTTCTACCTGTTGATATCTATCCTTTAAATAAGAAGTTAGCCATTGATGAAGTCCACGAATGCCTAAAGAATGCAATTTTGAAAGGAGAATTCCGTGATCGACGACATCGAAAGCTTTGGATAATTCAAGAAAAACACCCTGAGGATTTTCTCCACTGTCTAGAGATGTGGTAACATCGTTTAAGAAGGAAAATATGGCGCTTGTAGTGGAAAAGGATTTCCTAAAACCGTGTTGATCGTCAGAGAGAATGTTATATTTTGATAAAAAATCTAGAAGACGCTTATAGAACAATTTTTCTAGGATTTTTGAGAAAGTGGGTAGTAGAGATATTGGTCGGTAATTTCCAATATTAAGTTTGTTACCTTTCTTGTGTAAAGGTTTCACTTTAGCTTTCTTAAATATGTTGGGAAACACCCCTTCCGATAAAGAACTATTAAAAATATTTATGAGTGGATTTAATATAGCATGGGACGAAAATTTAGCAATAAACTCGGGTATATCATCTATGCCTGTTGAAAATTTGCTTTTTAAGGAGCTGATGATTCTCATGACTTCACTGGTGTTAGTTTCGGAAGTAAACGTAGAATTGGGTACGTGGGTGGATATAATTGGAGGACATTGATTTGGATATATTGAGTTCGTTATTTTACCAACTTCTGAGAAGTGAGAATTAAACAAATTTGCGATGTCCTGAGGATTTGTTACGATTTTGCCATCGTTTAGTAAAGAAACATTTTCTTCGCGATTTTCAGAAGTTGACGTGTAATTTTTAACAATATTCCACATGACTTTCATCCGGTTGTTCATACAGTTCATAACATACGCAGTACATCAGGTGTACATGGGTTTTTGAGGAAATATAAAAGTCGAAGTAGGTTATTTAATTTTGATTTTAGCGTTTTTAAATGTAAATTATAATTGATTTCCCTATCCAAACAAACTCATAATCATCAAAATTATAAGTAATGGGTCGCGGTAAAAATAAATTAGTGATTTGGAATTCAGAAGCAGAATTGCTCGGGAGAGTAAAATAATTTTATATATTTAAACGTTATTAAGAAATTAATGTGACGAAAATATTGTTTCTCTTATTGCTTTAGGAAACTTCGTGGAGTCACGAAGGTCATAAACGTCAGTGGGTTATTGGCCGCTCTCGGTGACTCTCTCTTGCGGTCGTAAAATGCATCGTGCTTCGTTACCATGGTGATGAGATGCATGACTGCTGTTTGGAATGCGTAATGTTCAGAAGGAGTTTCCAATTGGAAGAACCTTCATTCCTTTGTTTTCTAATGGAGCAATTGTGATGTCCAGACGTATTAATAAAAAATATTTTCTTTATGAAGCGTCAAGATTAGTTCAAAACTATACTCAAGTTACCCAGGGTTTGGGCACTAAAAAAAATAAATATGTCGTACTCGATTGGTGTTGCAGGGCAGCCACCACCAATATTTTAGAACAAAAACCCCACACACGTGAAGACTTGTACTCCCTGTGATTGTGGTTTGAAATTAAAATCAACGTTTGGTAGCACTTACACATACCTTACGGGTGTACCAACGCTATAGAAACAACACAGAGACTACCGTAAAATGAATTTCGTTGAAAGTAGATTAATAAATTCAGATTTCTTGTATAATTTACGCAATGTATTTTATAAATAGGAATGTTGATTTTGTGTTACACTACAAAGGATAAAAACGAGTATTTTAAGGACAGGCTCTCCTAGAGGAATTTTGTCAAGTTTGGTGGTAGTGAATACAACGTATAAGATGAAAATATCATTAAGTCGAGTAGTATACGACATAGGGGGAATCAATGGAGTAGGTTGGTAGTTCTCCCAAATTTGTTAACTTTTCAGAGGGCAGCTAGACTTTACCTGCTATTGTCTTTGTAATATATTAATTAATTAATTAGTGGTATATTCAATGGATAATCGTTCTGCTCATTTTAATTATTTTGTATATAAATCAGAAATGACAATAAATAAGCCATAAAAGGAATAAATACACTTTTTTCTGAACTAGTTTGATCAAGAAAAGTGTTCATTCTTGATTTTTAACGAAAGATTGACTTCCAATAAGTAATTAATTATGAAAATGTTTGGGAGAAAAAATCATTTTTCAGAAACATAAAAGAGTATGGATGGAATTTTATTGTTTTTTAAATTTTCGTTAGAGTAAAATATGGGTTAGTAGAGGAAATAGAACATTTGTTTCTACCGTATGCAGAAATTGTCCTTTCTACAGGTATTTCAGCAGCGTGTAAATATTAATATTCAAATCTATGTAGTTGTAATGACATAAAAATCACCAGTAGAATGTGATCTATTTGTGTTCAGTTTGCAAGATATTCGCACTTGAATCCGTAGCAAACCTCGGTCATCAATTCAATTCACTTGCTCTTGAGGCGCTGTTCTGTTCTTTCTGCATCGAGCAAAGTGTGGAACGAATACTTATTAACTTGTATTTCTTTACAACGAATAGTCGCTTTTGTGACTACTATTAATATTTATTTGGATATTACTAAAATTCTTTGCGGCCACGTTTTTCCTAAAATTTTTCTATCGCGCTTTCCTTGAAAATTTCGCGTCTGTTTCTAGGATTGTTTCGTAGAGGTTGGCAATTGGTTTAAGGCAGCCATATTGAATGATTTTAGACAAAGTATCGTGACTTTGAGTATAGAGAGCTGAGCTGAGACAGAAAGTGAGCAAAGGGGTGGGAACCACATTGTGCCAAGGAATTAGGTTTTCTCTTCACTTCCTTTCGAACGGTCACACCTCATTTCCTTACGGAAGCCCTCCTCCCTCGTTTCAATTGTCAACGGTTTCTCGGCGACAGCGGCGCGACGCGGACTCCTGCCTGCTTTTGTTCTTACCTACTACCAATTGTTGCGATCGAGTTGGTTTAAAAATGCATATCAATAGAATAAGAAAATAGCAGCTCATTTAATGACTCAATTTTTGAATGTTTAATGCACTCAATTTAATTATCTGCGTACTATTATTTTACTCATTATTTATATAACTTAAGTTTTATCTGTACCAGACCTTGGCACGGTTATGTACATTCATTCTGTAGCCCTGTGTCCCTGCAGGAGTTTTTCTCCGGTTTTCTTCGACTAGAGGAGGATTTTATATTCAGGCTCTTGCATTGGGAAGGAGGTCTATTGTAAGAATTAAAATCGAATTTAGAGTTATTTTAGTCGTTACAGTTTACAAACAACATTTTCCGAATAAGTGAAGTTTGATAACAAGTTCTTGTCATATAACGTTTTTGTGTTTTATTAAATTCAAATTGGATGGTATTCTGTTGATATTATAACACTTGCTTCCGGAGAGTAAATAAGTTTATTGTCACCCGCGTTGTAAATACATTTTTGATAATAAATTTTGTTTAATAAAACTCGTTTGACTCAACGGTGTGAACATTTTATTTTTACTTGGCGCACGATACTAGCATATTAAAAATATAATATAACCTCTTGTTGACCCCATAATGAAAGTATTAAATTGAGAAAAACGACACATTGTTGTAGATACCTGGGAGATACCCGCGGTGTAAATCTAGCTGGGATGAAACCTGAAAGAGCTTTTGGGGATGAAATCAATCGACGGGCTTTTGCTGGCGCAAACCCGCCGAATGGAGAGAGAAACCGGCGCAATCGCGAATGGTGAATTAAAATAAAAAGAAACAACAACAACAACAACAATGAAGAATAAAATTAACGTTATGTGATAGAGCTCACAAATTTGGCTATTTGGCAAATACATTTTCTCTTTCGACTACAAGAGATGTGACAATATCTAAGGACAGGTAGAAATGACGACCGGAACCCGGGTTCGCCTGCTGTGGCCTCTGGTGAACTACCATTACACATGTTTCGTGTTTTAATATTTTTTATTTATTTTGAGAATAATTTTTATTCAAGAAGATTTATATCTTTCGCTCTACAATGTTAATTTTTTCTTTATAATTATCGTTTATGGAATGAAACGATTCTGATTATTATTATTATAGTTTGACTTGAAAATACCACAAGTACGAAGGAATACTTTACATTGATTCACATTGAAATTAAAGTAACGAATGTAGTTTATGTGAATTTCATGTAAGTTCGTCAAACAGTTCAAAGTTTCATGGTGAATAATGAGGCATGTAAAGATGACGGAGCGCTAATATGAGTAAATGAATGTATTTTTGTACGCAAACGTAGAGTATTTTAAACGACATCAGAAAACTTTGGACGATACGCTTCAAAGTCACAGTATTTACAATGGAAATGTATTCTAAATAACTGGCCTGAAAATACATTAATCTTTTACTGCACTCAGGTATGACAATATAAGAATGAGAAATGGGTGAACACTTCTCAAAGTATTTATCAGGTTCATGAATGGAACGAAATTCTCTCATATAGTTTTCCGTCTTCTTTTAAATGTTGTAGCTCTCTATAAATTCGTAGAAGATTACAAAAATATTATAAAGCTACGAAACAAAACTGCATCTAGTCTTAATAAGTGTGAATTTGATACGTTTTATATCAACATCATAAACTTTTATAATTATTTCCCTTAAGCTTTAGTGTGGTCTTTTGTTTTCTTTAGCGTGAAAACAAGCATAGGCAGTAATTACAGTCATAGAAGTGAAAACTAAAAACTTAAATGAAGAGATCTTATACGACGCGAAAATATGCAGGGCATAGAAAGTATTTGGCGCGAACATCGGAATTTATTACTTTATGTCTCGAAAGTCATACATAGTTGTGTTTGACAGCGGCGTTACATTTAGGGAATATTTGTTTGCGAATTTAAGAAAAGAATATCATTTCTTAAGAGGACTAGGGTTTGCTTATCTTGGGTGCCTGTTCGAATATACAATTTTTTTTTCTAATCTTGGGTATTTTCTATAAATATACCACATTTACATACGAGGTGGTGTTGAGAGGTTATAGGGACTCCATATATTTATAATTTTATCGTTTACATGAAACAGTATAAAAAGGCATAAATAGTATTGTATGAAGGAAATGAGTTGTAGTTACCATTTAATGAAATTTACAAGTTTTTTTTTGTATTAATTTGTTTCATAATATGTTTTAACAGTATGACCGTCGTCTACAAGAAATCACGAAAGCAACGAATACAATATCATAACAACAATTAGCGAGATAAATATTTAAAAATTAATATATTGTGTCCATCTAATGAATGAGGATAAACTAAGAAAATATTACGACTTTAAACTAAAAATATTTTGGACGTGGTAAAGCTTTAAGTAACTCATATTGTTAGTATCTCTTTGGTAATTTCATAATCTATTGATGATGAAGGCAATGCCGTCGAAAACATTTTATAAAATAAAGAAATTGGTAGCCCTGGCAAAACGTGGAAAATTTGTAAATGTATAAATAATATTGCTCATGTTGTTACACTAAATTAGAATTATTTTCAGTTGTTGACAAGGATATAGCGTAACTTATAATAACATGTGTTATCAAAATATTTGATTCTATAAATTTGAACTCATTTGAATACATGAATCTAAAGGTTGCCTTCGGAAGATTCGTTGAATAATACAGATAGTTATATCCTAATTTAATTGGAACGTTTGCTTCTGTCCACTTTTTCATGCGTCTACAAAATATACCTTAAATCCTTAAACGATATTTTATGAAAATAATTTTTCAATAAAAAGAAAATAAACTGCATGATGATGATGTTCCCTTTATTGTTGATCTATATAACGCAGAAATAGCAACAAATTGGTAAAAAATAATTATCATCCATTGTTTTTAATACTTTTTATATATCAAAGAAAATTTTCGAGTAATGTAAATAATAAGGTGAAATGTACGTAGTTTGTTGTCGATACACTCAATATTGTAAAAGTGAAATTTACAATAGGTTTATCCGATTGTTTAAGAAACAATGAATTTTCAATTCGAATTGGTTTTTAGAAATTGGTTTAAATTTCTTCACAATTCCTATTTCTTCATCTATTCCGTATTTCCCAACGCAACCTGAAGAAACAGTCGAGTTTTAGTGGAGCGCACTGCATCTGCTACGCTTCAAATTCCTTCGCCGTTCAGTGTTTCAGTGGCTTGGGTTTCAAAATACACGGTTCGGCCAACAACAGCTGGAGATAGTTTTGTAGATTTATATGTGCAGTTTCGTAATCCATTAATTGTAGTGATTAATTATGTAGGAAAATGGACTAGTTGTGAACGCGTTAACATAACTACGTGACTTGTTTCTCCACTCGAACTGTCATCACGATTGGAATTTCAACTACAGGTGTGACTAACGGGACACTGGAGCCCCTGCACGCGTCCTGATGCAACCCGCGGTACACTTTGGTTCCGTAGTTTCTAGTGTCTCACTTTCTTGTTCGACTTCCGCATTTGCACTGTCATCGACAAGTGAATGTTATAAGAAGAAGAATAGTATGTTCACGAATGAACCTGTTAAAACCCATAAAAATATTTATACTCCGATAAAAATAGTACGTTTTTGACGTCTTGTTTATCCAACTGTAATTTCTTGTAATAAAGTCACAACCCATCCTTACTCGGGTTTTTCTCCGATTTTCTTACGGATAGTGACGGTTTTTTCATAAGCGGGTTGCAACTGCTTTTTTGACAATGTAGTTCATTTATTTATTTTAAGAAAATTACAAAAATAAAATTGTCTTGGAACTTGCAGACATTTTGATATATAATATCATCACAAAGGTTTCAATAAAAGTATGACGTGAAAATTCACACCAAATATACAAATTATTAGTTGTTATATATATACACACATACATTTTTGTGAGCAAGAGAAATACAACTAAAATTAACTGTAATTTCTGGAGATTAGGATATAAATTTTAAAAAAATCTCCAGAAATTACAGTTAATTTTAGTTGTATTTGTCTTGCTCACAAACAAATTTAACAATTCTACATTATTATTATTGTTATTATTACTCAATCGTAAATGTTCGTACAAACTTGGCACTCGTATAATATTTTCTCAATTAAATCAAAAGTTGTATTATTCGTCAAAAAAAGCATGTAATTTAATTTGTGGTAGTCATAAACATTCATTTTTATTGAATTTGAATTAAATTTAGATTGAACAAGTTGCAAGGGAAAATTAATTTTCTAAGTATCTTAAAAACATGTTACACATTACCTTTCAGATTATAAATAGTTTAACAAAATTACGACCTTCGTGTATCATTTAATGTTTCTAGTATTGTTATTCAATTTCTCCAGTATTGCTTCTAAAACCGTCCTGCTAGTCAAGACGTTACTGCGAACAATTTTAAGTCAGCAACTAGCTGTTCGTTGGAATGATTGTGCTGAAACGTAAAGAACTGTCTAAAATGTCGAAAGTAGCTGATACATTGATTCTCCTGTATCATCATCAGCACTGAAATACTCTCGTGTTTAGTATTCTAGTTTAGCAGTGGAATATGATTTCATTCTGTACTATTCATTAATTCGCAATTTTACTCTTAAGTTAGCAAATATTAGTACATGTATGCTTTTTTTGTTTCGGCCAATTAAGGACCACGATGACACGTGTTAGTAAGGCTTCGTTCTGTGTGAGTTTACTATACACAATGTGATTTTTTCGGAGGAACTGCGTATAGATAGAATCCAGATCGCTGCTGTATCCGAGTAATACACCTGCGGTTGTTAGCCGCAAAGGGTGAACTTTTCATGCACCACAGCTATATCAATCGAGACATGAAAAGCTACAAATCTTTCTGGCCCCACCGGGTATTGAACCCGGGACGACTTGGTGAAGAGCGAGCATGCTAACACCGCAGCCACGGAAGAGCTAATTGCTGTATTTATGTTGCTGGAAATTTTTGTATCGAGAGTGGCTCTAGCTGTTTTGGTAACGTTTCGAGTTTTAGTTCTTTGGCAACATTAGAAGCAATTTATTGAATAAATTACAAAAATATATAACTTCTAATTATTTACGATGCTTGAATGGTAAAGTCAATGTTTCCTTATGCGAAGCGAAAGACGAATGTTTTGTCTTGTGTGTACTATTGTCAAAATACAAGGGAATTATCACTTTGAGATTGCTAACAGAAAAATTACCAGAGAATGTTGTGGGTGGTAGTATCGATACATAGTTATGTAACGATTGTGAATCGAGAGAAGAGAAGCTCGATTAGGAGAAAGAGGTATCAAGGGAGTTGCGTCTCGATTTCAGCAGATTGGGAGTTTCATCACAGGAAATTCTTTTAGAGAAAAGGTTTCGAAAGGGAATGGAGAGAATACTTCTTGGGTGGGATCTGGTTCAGCCAATGAGGATGGACAGGAATCGTGAGCCAATGAGAAAGAGAACATCACCCCCTCACGATTCGGAGAGGATGTCCGTATCAAGCGTCGATGAAAGCCCTCATCGACACTATCGCTTTCTCTCAAAATCGACCGTGAACTTCTTTCTCTTGATTTTGTTTGTTTCGCTCTGTTCAGTTGTTTGCTTCCTGAGACTTTCAAGTGTCAAAGCTAATTCTTCTTTGCTTCACATTGTTGGAGGAAGCGATAGATTTCTTTATGAAGTTGACGAATCAGAGTCACCTTCGCTTTCGTTCTGTTTCACGTTTACATTACCATTCTATTTCATTTTGACTTCGCATTATGTCCGACCTTATTCTAGCAAGTGAATACTATAAATATTTCAGTAAGAAATGTAAATAAATGATTTAAATATTTGTTTAAACGTTCTTTTTCTTTTTTGCAGGTACGTTGCAACGTACGGAACAACAAATTAACTGAGAACCATACTCCTTGCAACAATAAACTCTTCGCTCAAGGTAGGGTATTTTTGTAAGAACTCAGGTTACCGTGCGTTTGTTGGAAAATCATAGTACATATTTTTGTGGGACTTTAGGGCTTGTCTACGGCAGGGTCATTAGAGACTTCCAAATATTATATTTCTTTCACATTGAGAAAAATAGTTGAATTATTACACATATCGTACGAAATTTTAAATTTTTTCGTTCATAATATTATTCACACGGTCATTTTCTCACTTGTTTCGATAAAAACTATTTCCGTTGGAAAAGAAAAATCAATTGCTGTTCAAAAGTCTAATTACCGTATATACGATTCGTTCGCAACACTTTAAACGACGAAACTAACCATTGACATATTGTATTTAAAAAAATCTCTTTCCATTATTTTTTCAGATTCTTTCTCACGTAAATAACAATTGTTTTACCTGCAGAATTAATACAAATCATTAAATATAAAAGAAACTTATTATTCCTAGCATTTATTGTGTTTACTTGATATTTAAAATAATACCGTTTATATTTGTGAAGTCAGGAACATTTGACGCGAGATAATTGTCAATCGCTGTATCATCGAACCTTATCTCTCTTAAGGTAGTACTTCACGTAAGATGTTGTCACAGGTTAATGGACTTCATTTAGTTCATAAACTTCACTATTACGGAATATAGTAATTAGGTTACTTATCCATATAGTACAATTCGTTCAAAATATCTTGGGAAGTATGTTTAAATATTTTAAATTAGTATGTATGGTCGTAAATGACAAAAATTAATTCGAAATTTCAAACTTTTAATGTCACTGAATCTGGATTGTAACTTAAAAACAAAAAAAATCTTTAAATTTAGACTTCACTGTAAGATATCAAACTGTGACAATAATACTTATTTAATACTTATTAGATTACTTGGGATATGTCACATGTATTAAACCATAAATTTCAGTAAAATACGAACTAGAATAATTCGTGTTATTTTACACTTTATTCCCGGCAACGTTGCATTTTACATTTTAAAGTTGGTAGCATTGTCATTCATAGCTGAGCTCGTTACTTGTAAACAAGGCGTAAATAGATGAACTTTTTTGAGGTTATTTCCGACGTTGATTATTCATAGAATGTCTTTAAACTCATCTTGTTTTATGTGGAAAGGCTAAGTAGTCTCTGAAATAGTATAGCATCAACATTTAGCTCTAATTTATTTCAGTTTCAATTTGAAAGAATAAGATATTACACATTAATGCTCTCATTTCTTTGAACTGTGTGTATTGGGAAAGACAGAAGGTCGTGGCATTAGTTCTCGCACTCAGATGGCGAAAGACGAAATACGTGGTTCGTTTGATGTAGTGCTGCGTTGTGACGTTTCACTACCGAAATCTCGAGTAGGCTGACATTATTTTACTTTTTATCGAATATCTCATTTTAGATCACGTGACCTAAGATTGTCATAAGGTTTTCATACAATTTCAAAAAGTTTTAAGGAATGCCTAAATTTGCTTACATACTTTTTTTTCTAGTTCAAGTTGAAATCTCGTAAGAGAGAATGTTAAATTAAAGTTACAATAACTCGCAAACTATTCTCGTGAATGTCGTGCAACTTTGTCCACTTGTTAACAGTCATAATATAAACAAGTTTACGAAATATAAACAAAATCTTACATTTGTTAGTTTATGTGAAGCACTACTTTAAATATCCGCAGCAACTTCTTTAATAGAAAGACAACAACTGAAGAAAATCTGTTTCTGTGTTCGTAACACGAGAACGTCGTCCATGCCGTGCCCTGTCATCCTCTTCGTTTCTTGTTGAGAAGCGCGCGGAGAAGGATGTAGGTGACGTAAACGATACCGAGGCACAAGGACACCTTCGCGTCGCGCTGATGAACATTTCAAATGCGTTCACGTTTCTTCCCACAAGATGGAGATAAACCACATTTTGCTACCATGAGCGCAAATTTTTATTCGGAAATACGTACACGTTTCTGCTTACAAATCGTCAATTCAAAGAAATTCATTCAAAAATAAGTTCGTGAAACATTGCATATCAAACTTGCCTGTAATATCTCATTGTATCGATCTATTTCTTCAATAATACGATTATCTGGTAAACTATTAATGGAGGTGGTAAAATAAAACAATTGTATGTAGTGCCTCTTCAATTTTTTGAAATATTGGTATCGGAAGCATCGCTAAAAACAATAAAGATGAGTTAAAATTTGTCATGAGAGAATGATTTCTTGAAAAATATTTACTAATAAATCGTTGAACATGATTAACCCATCCGAATAAACTCCACGAGTAGTTAAAGAAGGGAAAATATTAACAGTTGTTTAATTTATATAAAGATAATATGGTTTTTTGTTATAATTAATAATAATAAATTTATAGTCAAAAAACAGTACAAACTGCGTATGACCACGTGGAGGACAATAAACTAATTTACTCTCCGGAAGCAAGCAAGGGACGTATTCCATCAATTCCGATCAAGGGCCCTAAAGGCGGATGCGATACGAGGCGGATTCAAAAATATTCAGCAAAAGTTCCTAGATAAGACAAAAAGTTAGCTGCGAGTTATAACAGATATATAATGTCAATATGTTTGTAATTTAACGCAAATATGTTTGTAAATTTACATGCACAAGTTATTATCGAACTATAGATTATTCTGAGTATAGTGTTTAAAAATCATAAGAGTTGAAAAAAAACCCCACTAAATTCACGATTAATTGTTACAATAAACACGCCCCTAGACAAACCGTAGAGAACCTGTATAAGAAATCCGCCTCTACCCGAAGGAAAACCGGAGAAAAACCCGAGCCAGAATGGGTAAAACATCCCACAGAAATGGAATCCCATCAGAATGGAATTTTATTTATGACAAATAATTTTGTTTATTTGTTGGTGGTATTTTATGAGTTTAATATCAATTTCATAACAATTTCGAGATTACTCTCCGATCCTCCGTGTATTCAGTCCGTTGCGAAGCANCGTTGCGAAGCAATACAAAAAAAATAAAAAAAATGGAACTACGTCATCGGGAAATTGAACGACTCACTCGCTTGTGAACGACACCATAGACGTTTCAAAACGTGCTACTAAAAATTGTTAGATTAAATATAATAATGAAAATTTATTTTCTATCGTTCAAAATATAACTCAATGTAAAATGCGTTCTTACTATAATCACGCACTTTTATTCTTTGGAAATCGTATTAAAATATAATAATAATAAGAGGTGTGAAAAAAATCAAGGAACGGATTATGGAATTCTTCTTCGAGATTCACTGATAGTGCGGTGTTCAGTGTCAGTGATTAGTTGGCACTCCTGGGAAACAGCTGAAACCCAAGTCCCGTGCCGTGTGCAAGTGCGAAACATGAGCATCGTGTGAGGCAGACAACCCGCGTGCATGCGACGCGATTATAGCGTAACCCACAGCATAACGGTACAACATTATCAGACATACTCATTTTGAAGACACAGAGGAAAGTCGCAACTACAAAAGAATGGTAATCGCTAGACTAACACTTCCCAGGAGATTGGAAAGATGAAATATATTCAAGACATAAATCTGGAACAATAATTTTATTCAGATCCTTTTATAAGGCTCTAGAAAAAATTTAATATTATTATTTGACACCGTCGCTGTTTACTCTATTATTGTACTTCAAGCCTTATTATTATTTTTTGGGGGGCTTTACGGCTCATGTCGACATCAAACGTCATTAGAGCCCGAAAAACTTGTACAGGTAGGGAAAATGCAGTTACGCACTAGGGAGAGCCAACATGACTCTCCCCGCGTGTGGGACTCGTCGAATGATTCAACCCTACCCACTAAAAACCCTCCTGAATTACAAAATACCAAAACAGATCTCAAAACATTCTCAAAATATTGAGGACAGAAAATGAGAGGGATGAAAAGAAAGAGGAAAATGAAAGATACCCTTGCTCTAATAGCGTCGTGATCGAAAAGAACAAGAGGTGACCAAGGAAAGTCAGGAAAGATTCGAGCCTTATGACGAGAACCTCTTCATTCCGAAAATTAATATATTATTAATATTATTTTCCATTTGACATTTTTGTTCTTCCAAATACTCAACTAATTTTGAGCTCGAACTAACACCACAAGGCATTGTTGTTTATTGTAGTATTTGTAAATGGGAAGCTTATCCACATGGAGCGATACGAGGTCGGAGGTGGGCTATTGTTAGTAAAGTGGTTTGGTTATCTGAGTTTACCAACAACACGGCCCGCGAGGAGGGGTTAGTTGGAGTACTTACTAATAGTAAGAATTAGTGATACAGTAGGAGGTGGATATAAGAAGGAAGGTTCGCTTTTTTGTAGTCACTGTTATATGAACTGGAACATTGAAGAGAAAAGATTTAAAAAATTTCTGGTCTCGCCGAGAATTGAGTCCGGGATGACTTGGTGATGAGCCCTTAGCCACCAGAGAGGATATTAGGCATTTCTAAAGCATAGAGAAGGGATATTTAGTCAGTCACGAGATCTGGTATTAAAACACTCCTCTATCCATGTTAAAATATAGGTAACATAACGTTCGGTTAAGGAAAAATTACCAAAGAATGGTATGAACGATATATTCAGTGCAAAGTTATTTAAATAATTACATGTGTAATTTCGATCAGGGACTGGTTCCGTTGCCTACATATTTCTTCTCTAACATATTCCTCAGGACATAACGTTTTGAGACCTAAAGGAGGTTGTATAAATCATCCCCGCTTTGACAATAGTATTCGCATAAGACTCTTCCAATATTGATATTTTGATTCAACAAACGTCCTAAGGTCAGTGTCGTTGTTTTGTTTTTTCTGTTTATACTGTAAAAAATGAAATATTTGCAAAAATGTGTTTGACAAATCAGTGAAATTTTTCTTCTCATACTCCCTGATTCAATTAGCTGCATCACAAGTATTTCGAAGTGAACAAAAAAAAATTGCGCGCGAAGGACCAGTGACCCCATTAAGAGTTAATTAATCTTAAGAGGAATCCTGGACCTTCCCCTCCGCGACGTGTCTTAACGGAAGGGGGACGTGAGAGATTGGAGCGACCTCCATTCCTCGCCATCAAGAGCACGTGACGCGGATTCCTAGGATCTTATCTCACTGAGGAAAACGTTTTAATATCAATAAATAAATCGCAACTTCTCATGGAAGATTGCTGTTTATGATAAATTTATTGTCAAAAAAAGCAGTTACAAACAGTATGACCACGTGGAGGACAATGAATTAATTTACTCTCCGGAAGCGAGCAAGGGACCATCCCATCAATTTCGTTCAACGGCCCTAAGGCAGAGGTGGATTTAACATTTCAGCTTTACACTCTTAGGATAAGAATAAAATTAGTTAATTACGTGTTATGGTATCAATAAAATACCAACAAATTCGCATTTAATAATACGCAAAGAAGGTTTTTCACAAAACGTTATTTCATTAGATGTTTGTGCGTTTTCTGTACACAACCTTTCGACGCGTGATTGGAGTGGTCAGGTGTAAACAAATCATAAGGACGAACATAAACGCGGTAGCAGAACCGTTGAAGAATGTATAATATGTAAATTTACAAACATTTGCGTTAAATTACAAACATATTGACATTCTATTAATATTATAACTCGCAGCTAACTATTTATCTTATCTAGGAATTTTTGCTGAAATTTTTGAATCCGCCTCTGCCTTAGGGCCCTTGATCGGAATTGATGGGATGGTCCCTTGCTTGCTTCCGGAGAGTAAATTAGTTTATTGTCCTCCACGTGGTCATACGCAGTTTGTACTGTTTTTTGACAATAAATTTATTATTTACAATTATTATAACTTCGTTTCGACATATAACACAATTACAATACAATAACACAATTTTATAACATGTTTTATGATATTGCGAAAACATATCTTGTGTTAATATTAACGTTTAATATCATTGTTAATTCTTTTTATTACAATCTCTTTGGACGTTATCCATCGTCTTTACCTGTTTATATCTTCACAACAGGTGTATTTTTTACACATCTTGTGAATATATAAACAATGGATAATGTCCAAAAAGATTGTAAAAAATGATAATATAACATTGACAAGAATTTCAAACAGTGAATAAATCTTTCCTAATTGTTCTGTTACACTTGACAACGACACCAATCGCTAGTCGCAACGCTATGTATAGAAAACGCACCACAGTCCGTAAAAAGGTCCTAAGTCATAATTTCTTTATTTATCTTGATTATATAATGGACGTTAACAGTATGAACAATGTTAACCCTATAAGTAATTTTTACGTTTTTATTGATTCTAATTCAATCTAATGTTTTATTGTACTTTATTCAAAATTAAATGTCAAATACAAGTATTTTTTCAATAATATGACATCCTTTCATGTAGACACATTAAAGAGGGAATACGTAAATTGTACGTATAGTATTTACTGTAGTTAGTATTCATAGGCGTTAGTATTCTAGGGTTGAGGTTGAAACTCTTATAATTGTTTTGGTTTTTGAACTGAGCGATTTTGGTTCACGAAATGCGACGTTCACGTGCGATGAAACAGGAAACAGGATATGTCAAAGGAAATATCGATGAGAAGAGGAATTATTAGAAACAGTTCGATGAATGACTTGCCTCATCCGATGGATCTTTCCATGGATCTGGAGATGCTTTTTCTCTTGAGGAACAGGTGGCGTCCTTAGCCGCTACGTCTGTCTGTCTGTCTATGCGCCGCTGGCGGGAGGATGGGCGCTCTCTGACCAATCGTTTATTTGGAGGTGAATCTGGGTTACGGAGAAGGTCACACGCAAAGGAATGCTTAGCGCCTTAAGCGTCTGCCACTGGCGCTGGCCGCCTCTCCTTCGCGGTGCGTCAGATCTCCGTTGAGATGCCAGCGAATACACCAATATCCAGAGTTCTAATTCTTAACATATTACCTTCGTTTTACTCTCCTTCGGATCACTTCTGCCTCGCATCTCGTATTATTCCAAATTCGGTTGTAAATTCTTCAAAAATTCTATATTTTTTTTCTCTTGTCACAAATATTGGCCATATCAATTTCTGTCATTCTCATTATAAATTATATTATTTGTGGCCCTTATAAATCGCAATCCTGTAATTGATGCTCCGGTGTATCTCCGTGTCCGAAATCACACATATTACTCTGTCCTACCTATTTTCTTAAGGTAGGAGCGAAAGTTGCCATGTTCAATCATATATTGAAGAGTATACATCCCCGGTTGAAATCATTTTCTTTTCTTTTATATTCCACATTTTTAATGTATTTGATAATTTATTCGTCCTTTTATGCTCTTATCCCATCTTATTTGCCATCCTTAACCTAACGTTTTAGTCAGTGTATGTAATCCTTTTCCTCATTCCACCTCTAGTTCCTATTCTCTTTTTCCGTTTATGTTCATCATTCTTTTCTTCCTCAAATATCACTCTGCAATTTTAATTTGTCACCGAGTCATCGAGAAGTTATTTTGTGTGTATGCAGGGACGTAGTTAACTTTTTTAACCTCCTTGGACCATTAAAGTTGCCACTTACTCGAAAAAAATACCAATATAAAACATTTCAGACAGGAATATGATTAATGTGTTTTCTGTTTTCTTCGCTCTTTCTGTTCGGCAAAGACGCGCCCTCAAGAAACACGCCGCCCCGGCCCATGAACCATGCGTAAATACATCCCTTACTGCTATTAAAGTCCGTTATATAATCAATATAAATAAATAAGCTAAAAATTACAATCTTTTTATGGACGATTCAAAACGCACAAAAATATATCGTAATCGTACACAAAAGGTGGAAAGTCATAACTTATTTATTTGTATTCTTCTCGAATATTTGTATTCTCATTTCGACAGACTATGAATCACGATGACAAATGCTACTGAGGAACAATTCTGCATAGTTTTGTTTTCCAAACAGTCGACATATAGATTCGGAGGGGTGGGGGAGTAGGGGGGAGAAAATGTCTATACGTAATTCAGATTGCTGTATCTACGTACACAAGTGTGATTGTCCGAGGTATGGATCGTAGCCCATAGGGACTGAGCCATTGAAGTGAAAAAAAGCTATAGATATTTTTAGACCCCGGGAAAGCGAGGGCGGCAACCTTAAGCTTCCAAAGCCGTGAGAGATTACTGTTAATATTATTCAGAATCGCTTTATAGATTTTGATGAAACCTAAGGAAGAGAAACATGTCGTAATACCAGGTGTGTCGATAGAAGAAGGAATGGTTTCAACCAAGTGCGGAGGTGACGGAATATCTAACTGAACACGGGTACTTTGAGAAGTACTTAAAGAAAAGTAGATGACGAGAAAAGTTTTTTTTTCAAATAAGACACAGAAACGGTTGCTCATGTTTTTTGGCATTGCAAATTTAGCGATGAAGAACGACAGACCTATATTTCATATTTGGTACGATGGTTCATAACAGAAATTAAAACTAATAAGGATATAATTTCGAGAAAATAAAGATTTGAAAAATTCATATAATAAGTGCGTTGAGAGCTAGGGTGAAGGAGTTTACTTAAGAATTATTTTTTTTGTACGAGATAATTTAATGAATCGAAGTATTATTTTAACACGGACGAAAGAAGAGCCAAGTTGGGGATGGGCACCCGCTCCGTTAGGAACGCTGGCAAAGAGGCCTGGGTCCATTTTACGAGCGAAAGGTAAGAAGATGAAAACCTATGTATTGACTAAGTTAGATGTAGGGGTAATGAGATATTTGATGTAATATTGGTGTCTGTTTTGCTGTTTAGATTTATTTCACCTCATGTTTGAGTTTGTACAGCCAAAAAGCATGTAATAAATACAACTATTTTAATGAAAAACAAAACAGGGTTTTGAAATGAAAACTCGAACTTTCATGATATCATTTCCCAGTAAATAACATTTTTCTGAATTACAATGCAAAAACAAATTCTCATGCGAACGAAGTAGCAGATAATTTGTTCCATCTTGAAAGGATTAACGTATTCTGAATGACGAGGATTGATGAGGAGGTGACTAATGTTTGGTTCATTGACTCTGGATCCTTGAGTTGAAGGAGACTGAGCAGATTGCATGATTTATTACACATTAGTCCTCTGAATCACTACGTTTCTTTTGTGAGTGTTTTATAGATAGATCAACGCTTTAATCGCATGAGTTATAATCGTCGGTGTTTCAAAAGCCTTCGTTTGAAATGTTTTTTCATCTTAATAATGGTTTGAAAAAATGACACGTCCAGAAGAAGAGAAGAAGAAAATACTTCCGTGGCGTAAATGTTCGTCTAACTGCGAAAGTCAATGTTGTGGATAATAATAATAATAATAATAATAATAATAACAATAAATTTATTGTGAAAGAAGCAGAGTACAAACGATCACGTAGGGGACAATAAACTAATTTACTTTTACTTTCTCATATACAAAGTAGTGTATAGAAAGTATTATAATCGTGAAAAAAATTCGAAAACGAAATTTTTGCTGAAATATCCGTTTTGGTGACCCCTGATTCCGAAAAAATGGTTTTTGTCCGTTCGTCCGTCTGTGCGCAGCACTCCTCACCGAATGGTAATTTTTTTTTTTTTTCATTTTTCGTACTTAGGATAGAATTTACTTCTAACATATGCACGTGCTTTCAATTCTCTTTTTACTTGAACACGAAGGGCACTTCACATGAATGTCAAAGTACATTTTTGAATATTTTTCAAAAACTGGTCCAACGACTTTGCTTGAATTTTCTGTGCGTTAAGTAGAATTAGTTTGTATTACGTCCGCATTAGCCACATTTCGCTTGAGAGTTTGGTATAGACGCAGTAAAATAATTTCTGTAAAATAGTTTACTGTTTCCAGAAGCTTGAATAAAATTTAGCAGTGTAAATGGACCAAGCAGGCGTAGAATACACTTTTCGTTAACTGAAATGAAAGATATGATAATGATAACATACATAGGAGGACAGAAAACGCACTGCAAATATGAAAATACATAAATTTCTGTCTACAACGAAGTTACATTTACATAACACTTTTACGATATTAATAAGACTGATGTGTCGCCATTTGTTTTGAAATATTATTCTGAATGTTTATTACACTCTCAAATTTCAAATATAAGACAGTAATAAGTTCATCTAGCGACTTTGAGCTTGAACAGAGCACTGGAAGACCACCAAAATATACGGGACCACGCCAGAAATGACCCTTTCACTATAGAATTATTTCACTCTATGCTGCAGACGGAGAAGCATATATGAGAAAGCATGTGGAATAGTTTTCCACCACTAGTTTCATCGTAAATAAATGATTTACTGTCAAGAGAAGCAGTTTACTGCGTATGACCACCACGAAGACAATTGACTTATTTACTCTCCGGAAGAAGCAAAAGGAAGGGATCATCTCATCAATTCTCATAATTGGGTGAAAGGAAGAAATTGATATAATATTTCTCCGTTGTTAGAGAAAATAATTAATTGCGTCCCCCCCCCAAAAAAAAAAAACCAGACTAAAATAATTCGCTACATGTCATATTTTTATTTAATTTATCAAACCACAAAACAATTTACAAAATAAAATCCTACAGAGGTAAATTAATTGCCTGTACGCGGGTCTATTACAAAAGAATTTGCGTACTAGAACTTACTTACTAAAGAGATACTACACACTAACTATAATCCCATAGTATGTATATTGTTTTCAGTAACAATTGTTTCGTTGAAAGGCTTGTTGCTATGGGAAACAGACAAAAGCTGTTTAAAGCTGGTGTTCAAGTAAAACTAGTAACAAAGACACACAAATAATATATACAAATATCTAGGCATTGGACTTAATTCATTTCTTTATTTCTTTTTTATTGTTAGTTTCTTATTAATTAAAGATTTTAGATTATTTGACAATGAATTAAATAATCTAATAGCTGTTAAGTAACTGTTTTTTAATACTCATAGTTTTAGCAAACTTTGGAATTAGTATACTTTTATTTCTTGTTTTTATTGTCTTTTTAAGAAACTCTTCTTCTTGATCTTTGTCATAATAGCACAGTGACTCAAAAGAGAATACTTGATCTAGATTTAGGGGACAATTATCACTATTATAAGAGTTGTTATGTACTATTTTAATGATGTATTTTGTAGTCTTTGACGTAGATTTAAATTCTATTGTATGCTCCATCCCAGGCAATTAAACGAAAGCTGAGTATTCTATGAGAGCATGATGTTTATCCCATTTATATAACTTAGGACTATTAAACAAATTTAATTTTTAACGTCTGATTGTCTGTTTATCTATTATATTCCATTTTATGTGTAAATGTATTAAAGACAATAAATTTACGTTGTACACCACTGATATATATATATATCAGTGGTCTATAACGTAAATTTATTGTCTTTAATACATTTGCATATAGAATGGAATATAATAATAAATTTAATTTTTATTTACAATTTTACATTGATTTGAGCAAAAAGTCAAAATAAAGGCCATGTAGACGCAGATGAGCGACCGCGATATGGGTGGAAGCAAATCCTGTTGCGAGAGAGACAATTGCCAATGGAAAGGGGAAAAGTGGTATTGTTGGCTCTCAGTTAACGTAAAAGATGGACAGTGCGAGTGACCTTTCTGGCTTCGAATGTCGGATCTCTTGCTGCACTTTTCCCCCCCCCGTTGCATTGGCGACAGGAGACCGCTTCGTCGCTTGGTCGCTTTCCCTATTCCACCTCATTCCTTTTATGCCCTTGTGTCCGTTCTCTCTTGTTTTCTCTCGTCACATGTCGCCCGCGACGTACTTCACTTGTTGTAGGGTGGGGTTTCAACTATTGAAATAATGACGACGGTCCTAGAGAACTTAAAGAACGACAACTTCGTTTTGTTCAAATTACTACTGCCCTTGTTGAGAACATTCGGGACTAAAAGAATTAATTTAATATTCTCTCTCATTATTTACGTCGCTATGTCAATAAATGAGTCGCAAAAGTGGATATAGAGGCAGAGTTTCTTCGATAGAAACCAACATATCTCTGGTGTAGGTGACATGTTTCTTTTTGTTGTTGTTGTTGGAGGGGGGGAGAAAAAGGGGGGCAAGTGTCATTTTGTACTGAAATGTTAAATATACCAAATATTCACGGGATGATCCTCTTCTATGCTTTCGGAGGTAAATTAGTTTATTGTTCTGCACGTGGTCATGCGCAATTTGAAACTGATTTCTTGACAACAAAACAGAAAAAAAGATATAAAAAGCCGTCCCCTTTGTGGAGACACAGTGTCGATCCCCTACCTCATCTTGCAGTGCCCTGAGCTTAGAAATCAAAAACATTCCTTCAATATCCCAAATGACATTTCTAATATATTCGAAACGCCCTTCAGTGGATGCCGGAAAATGCTACGACTTTCAAAATCGTCAAAACTTGACTAACTGATTTAAATTTGATTTACGTTCAAATTTATTAATGTATTATTAAGTTTTTTTCAATATGTATTTTGTTGTCAGCGATTTCTTCTCATTCAACGTAACAATTTATTCAGCCGCTTTACTGTAATATTTGTTGTGGTCGCTGATGACCTGAGATGTTAAAAAGCGACATAAAATAAACAAATTTTTAGAAAATGAAGGAGAAAAGAGGAGTAACTAAGAGCATCGTGCGCATTCAGAAGGAACGTTGTTTTACCCTGCGAGTAGGTTCTGTTAGAGTATACAGAGGGAGAGCTGAGATCTGGTGATGTGGGTCAGTCAGTCAGTCCAATTGTTGGCGTCTTTGGCGAAGCGCCTCTGCCAATCGAGTGAGAGAGAGAGAGAGGGTCAAAGGAATGCTGCAACGCGTGACCTCTCCACCCAAGCGTTACCTTCGCTCACCACTTTCGAGTATATTCCTCCTTCACTTAACTACGATTCTCTCGAAGGAAACGATGAAACAGTCTTATTCTGTAAATTCCTATTTTAGCACTGACGAAGTGGGAAGAAGAATGAGTCGATGGAAATTCAAATTCAAATCATAGTTTTTGCGGATAGTAGGCGATTTAGTTCATTAATTGTACCTAGTTTTGCTTCTCAGAGTTCAATAAGATCTATTTCTTCTTTATCTTGTATTACAAGGTAAGTTTTCCTTTTTGAATTATTGGACGGAAGAGCAGACCATATGGTCTGAGTCTCGCCAAAATAAAGACACTTTCATTATTATTTTCTTATGCAGGTGGATTTCTTAAACAGGTTCTCTATGCTTTTGTCTAGGGGCGTGTTTATTGTAACAATAAATCGTGAATTTAGTGTTTTTTCAACTCTTATGATTTTTAAACACTATACTCAGAATAATCTATAGTTCGATAATAACTTGTACATGTAAATTTACAAACATATTTGCGTTAAATTACAAACATATTGACATTATATATGTATTATAACTCGCAGCTAACTTTTTATCTTATCTGGGAACTTTTGCTGAAATTTTTGAATCCGCCTCTGCCTTAGGGCCCTTGATCGGAATTGATGGGATGGTCCCTTGCTTGCTTCCGGAGATTAAATTAGTTTATTGTCCTCCACGTGGTCATACGCAGTTTGTACTGTTTTTTGACAATAAATTTATTATTATTATAGATGTCGCCGAGATTCACTTCAGTATGGGTTCGTGAGTGATAACACGTGGGAAGCCCCACAGTCATTGCGGTCCATTAAACAGTAGGTTGTGAGTTGTTACAGTCACCTTATTGTGATAACTCGGCAAGTCTGAATTTTTCTCTCAAGTAAATTAAGTAATATCTTAATAAACATGTCATTTCTTATCAGTTTTTCTCGTGGAATTACTTGGAGATGTTTGTTTTAGAATTTTTTTGCTATTTCTAAAAAAAGTCTTCTCTCAAAATGTTGTATTTATGGCGTTTATGTGACAAGTATTAAAAAACATGTCTAACACGTTAATTGAGTTGAAAAAACACTAAATTCACGATTTATTGTTACAATAAACACGCCCCTAGACAAAGCCTAGAGAACCTGTATAAGAAATCCGCCTCTACCACAAGGAAAAACGGAGAAAAACCCGGGCCAGGATGGGGCTACAGAATTTATGTACACAGCCGTGCCAAAGTTGAGTACTCATAAAACTAAATTAATATGAGCCATACGGCAACACAATCATGCAAGAAAATAGTTTTTGAAATTGTTATAAGTTATTTAAAAAGTGCTATAGCAATGGCGTGATAAAGTACAAGACGGATTTAACTTTTATTAAAATCAATAAATTCTTTTATAGTGTAGAAGCACTGGTGCAGGAGGTAGTTTTTAACCGCGGATTTGAAGATATTCAATTTACACTTTCCGAGTATATTAACCGCTAGAGTTGGGACGAGTGATCTTAACTACCAAGTCATAATACCCTCAGATAATTTAAATATTGATACTTGCTTAGAAACTGACCCTTTGTTTATGAATTGATAAATGAATGCATTGCAGTTGAAAATTGGACGAGTCACATATTAAGAACAGTTGAGAAGCGTATCGCATGTGAGAATCTACACATTCCAAAGATCACATTAATGACCTGAGTTAGCACATTCTCCTTTTAACAAGCATATTTTCGTTCACAGTTAAATTTGGAATATCACGAACTTTTGAAACTGTTCGATTAGTAGTCATAACCTACAAGATTAGATAAAGTCAGTGTCACACTTCCTGATTGTTTTAGGACAGGAATAAGGTCGTGTCTGAAACGTTTTTTTTTTTTTTTTTTGCTTGAATACGAGATGTAAGCGGTTGACACGCGCGTTTATAAATTTTCTTCTTCTTACGGTGATATCAAAGGCACCGACGGTTTAAGGATTTGCTTCAATTAAGATAATGTGTTCTCTAAATGAAGCTCTGCTAATGATTCCTTAAAAGGTAGTGAGCACTCTGTTCTTGTCGAAAGGAATGGGGAAAAGCTTTCTTGAGTAGGTTCTTGGAGGACGTCCTTCTACTTAGAAGTTGTAGTGCGGAAACGGCGATATCATGAATTTAAAAAATATATATAAGTAATAATAATAATAATAATTTATTAATCTACAAGAGAGCAATGCTCGTTGGCAGATGGAAAACATGATAGACATAATAAGAATTTACATAATTCGATAATGTGAAATTAAATAACAAATCTTCACCCAAATATCTATAAAATACACACGGAATAAAATGCTTAGAAAATTAGTACACAATAAGCGAGAAGGATAAAACAATCTAAGAAATTAAAAAATTAGTTAGGTCCATATGTGTGTATATTCACAAACGTTCAGAAACACATTCTCACTTGCAAACAGATACAGACACACACTCATAAGTACAACCACGCGTCAATATACACACACATATTCCATTACTCCTCCTATAACCTTAATGTAAAAAATAATTGCTATAACGTAAATATCAACAGAATACCAGCTAATTTGTATTTAATTAAACAAAAAAAAGTTATGCCAAAAATATGAAATATATATTGTTTATGAATCGTAATTATTAAAATAACTCTAAATTCGTGATTAATTATTTCAATAGATCTCCTCTCCTCTCCTGTGTAGGAACCTAGAGAACCTGTGTATAGGCTAGAAGGAAAACCGGAGAAAAACCCGGACCAAGATGAGAAAAGCATTTGAAAGAAGCGTAAAAACTAGTTGAAATTTCAGTATAACATTTTAACACGGGTAATTTGAAAAACAAATTGCGGAAGTAAAAATAAGTAAAAGGGGGTTGTTTCAACAAACTTACTCTCATTAAACCTCAAATAAAATGTTGAAGTTTTACTATTTGAAGAGAAAAATATCGGGAGAATTGTATATTATTGTATTTGGAATGGGTAAGAAAGTTACATTTGTTAAAATTGTGTCGAACACACTAGTTTCTCCTTTTCACAACTATAGCTAGTACTCAGCAAACGGATGTTATAAAAAGTTTACTGTGCAGTCCATTACATCCTGAAAAAAATTTAATGCTCCAGAATAAGGAATTCGGTAATCAACATTCTAACCCCACTCACCTGAACCCTGCATTTCAGATCGTAAATTGTAGAAGATAAAAATGCTCTCCATCTTTCCACTATGATTTCGAAACTTACGAGTCAGTTTTATAGAAGCCAGGTATCAATAAATGTTATATACAGCTTGAGTTATAGTGTTGCTAACGGAAGCTTAGATGAATTTTCTGTCCTTTGTCGACGCGTACGTCGCGGTTCATACCGTATCCTCCAAAATCACAAGAACCGTAAACGCGTAGATTGTAGCTTACACGAGATTAAGGAGGATCCTTTATTGTTGCTGCGACCATAAAAAGTAATTTTTCACAGATGTTTATAAAGCGGAACTAATGGGATAATCTGCATTCTTCTCCATGAATAATCTCCACGACATGCTACTAATGTTTGATTTAAACGCATCTACCGAACTAAAATGAAAAACAAAAATGGTTTTTTATCGTCGATGAAAATACGGAAGAATGCAACCGATGTTACAGAGTTCGGTTTATGATAGTTGCAGGGAAAACACCACGTCAAGTGGACCCAGTTTGTCTGGACTGGTCTAAAAATATTTTTGAATTTGTTATTAGATAATTTTGAGAGCGTAAGAATACCAAAATAATATTAATATTCTGTTCTAGTTTGTTGATGCTATTGATTTGAAATACGTTAAAAGAAGAAATCTGATTAATGCCACTGTTTTGATGCGTGTGTAAGAGTTAAATGAAATACTGCAGTACTAATGTGATTCAATAGTTTTATTTCATTTATGTCTTTCTCGCTTTAGGTCATTTGTTGCTTCCCCGATATACTTTTGATATACGTAGAGAAAGATTTTTGTGAAGGGTTCATCACATTTTTATGTACACTCAGATTTGTAGATCTCAGATTTAAAAGTGTTGCCACATAGAAATGATGTCGACACATTTTATTTTTGTATTCTTCCCTTTGTAAGTCACGAATTAGAACTCGTACTCTGCTAAGTTACTTTTAATTTGCATCGACGGACCCCGAAACACTTTTCTCGTGAAAGTAACGTTTTTTAAACCTTCACCAGTGTAACGACTACTCGATTACTTGCTTTAAAAATTCAAATAGTTATTAAGTGACTCTTTACATCTCGAACTATAAACTACTACTACTCAAATAAAATCCAGTTACATATAAATGAGGAATTTTTTTTGTCTCTTTCTTAATTGTTTTATTCATAAAACGTTTTCGAGCGCGTGTCGGGTATCTGGAGTGGTACAAAATCAGATAATTAATCAGTTAATCAAAAATAAATTAATCCAGTAACAATTCAAACCATGAGAAATTACAATTCTATTCTCACAAACTAAAGTCTTGATGTGTTTTATCCACAACTTTGTTCGTAACAAGGTTCATCTATCTGCGTAAATATCAGAAATATATGGAATTCTCAATGAAATTTTGAAGACATTTATTTTTAATTCACGCGCTAAGAAAGTAAAAGAAATAATACTCCTTTATGATTTTAAAGTCTTGTAATGACTCTGTTACGAACGAGACTATGTATTGTAATAAGTAAACAAATAGTCAAGTAAATTTCCATCAAATACAAGACTGACTGTATCTTTTTTGGTGTTATCTGTTTCACATATCATTTAATAGAACGGACCAATGAAGGAATGAATTTTTGTGCCTGTGTTGTCTTTTCAATTTTGAAATAGCAAGAGTTTTTTTTTTTTTCATTTCTTCTTTTGAACCCGGTTTCTCGACCATTCGGACTACCTGGGTTTTCTTTGTCTCCTTTTGTTTTTCGGTATTTTATTTCTCTTTGTCTCTTTTTTTATCTTGTATCTCCCTTCATTTCCATCTTGATTCTTTATGTTCTTCTTCCTCCTCCTTTCTCTTCTTCCTTGTTCCCTGTTATCATATCAGTCTTGCCATTCATCACCGTTCCCACTTTGCCGTGTATATACTGCTGAAGCGCATATAAGGTTCTCCTTCCTTCTTCTCTATCGCGTGGAGGTGGGGAACTTCCTTCTCTTCAGCTTTATTTTTTCCTTGCACTCATTATTCTGTTTGCTCATTACTCTTCAAATTCGTAATAAGTCTTCTGCGTAGCAATACATTTCGTCCAATCCTTGTCACTAAAAAATTCCCTGTCCCTTCAATTCTTTCAACCCATGTGACCTTTC
The DNA here is from genome assembly GCA_002313205.1 of Laupala kohalensis. Taxonomy (NCBI): domain Eukaryota; kingdom Metazoa; phylum Arthropoda; class Insecta; order Orthoptera; family Trigonidiidae; genus Laupala; species Laupala kohalensis. Next base: position 161,555 of record NNCF01131073.1, on the reverse strand, counting down.
TTCTTTTACTATTTTACAATTGTTTTCATACGTTGGATGAATGAGTGAATGAGTGAATGATTGATTGAGTGAGTGAGTGAGTGAGTGACTATACGATGCCATGGACGGACGGGACGAGGAAACCTCTTCGTTCGCCGTAAGACGCACACACCGTTATAGTTTTGCCCTGAGTCAGAGCAACAGTCGTGATACGAAGCTTCGTTCAAGAACTCTGTAGACACATCTATGAATGCTCTTCATCACACTTCACTTCGTTATAACGCCGAAAAGTCATCATTCTGTAAATATATCCAAATCAGAATAGCAAAGGAAAACAGAGAAATGCATATATTTCTTTCGTGTACCCTACACGTGGAGAAGATATGTGATAACACAAAAATAGTTTTCACAAAACGGAGAAAAATGGAGTGTACCCCAAACAAGGTAACACTTTCCGTTCTGTGATTCAATGAAGCTCGTTAGTTAATTATTTACCCCGCAGGGAACGCTACTCGCGGTTCGATGACTTCGAGAAACTTCGAAGTTCACTTTTTTATAATTTCTATTGGGTGTACGTACACTAAAAACGACGATCTAGAAATAACATAAAATATTTTACATTTATTATATTTAAATATATTTAAATAATCATTAATCAGTCATTTACAGAGGTATAATTCCAAATTAATAAATTTGTACGTTTCGACATTTATTCTTCTCATCAACAGGTGATAACCACAAGACACCTATTTAAAAATACACTTACATAATATTTGTAATATATGACATACCGTAGCGTTTGAGTATTTTAACGATAGAATGCGCTCAGTGATTAATTAATTGTTGGTGTGACGGCAAAATCTTTCCACACGGAAAAAAATAAGTGATAGCTCACGCATTGGCTGTCTAGCGGACAGCCAGTACCATTAGCTGCTACAGCTTATGCTGTAGATGCCCTAAAACAGCTTTCGTCTGAATGAAACCAATTTTCTATCACTGCTGAAGCTAACGCTGTTTTTTGTCTGGGAGGAAGAAAGTTACATCAATAAATTACATCAACTGTTACATCAAGAAATTAACGTCATAGCAGACGGATGTTAGCTGTGCGAGCTCATGTATTGTCTGCCTGGCTGACAGCCAATACATCAACTACCCCAGCACAGGTATTTTTTTTCAGTGCACTGGCTCAATAGTAGGGTCTTATTGCTGGGCAACCCCTTCCGACATCATTTATTCCCAGTAGTATAGTTTCAGTTTATAAATATTAATTGTTTAATGTTATATAATTCTTGACAACTTGGTATTACATGAGTACTATCTTGAAGTGTAGGTCAAAAGAAGAAAAATGTAAGCAGGATGCGCCAGGTGTGCAGGTTTATTAGTTGGAGATGTGGATGAGTGGTGTTGATGTTTTTGAAATATTCTAACAAGTCCCGATATTGGATAGAATATATCCTAAACTTTGGCGAGTTATGGGTGTTTTTTCTTTTGACCTATTATGGACCTATTTACTGCAAAAGGGCAGATCTTACCTGGGGGCAGTATATAAGGAAATACAATACAAAAATACTTATCACAGAGACACTGAATTAAAAAATTGTTAGGTAAATCATTAAACTATATGATTCAACTAATATTAAAGTATTAAATATAAAAAAAATACCCTGAAACATTTAAATAATTGATAAAAAAAGAAACTTATTGCACATTTTATTTCACTGATGACCCAAAATCTCGATTTACCCCTTTCGTGCACTTCACTTCACATTTCCCTTCCCACCTTTTTTCTAAATCACTTATTTCCCTCGAATCACTTCACTTTACTACCCACTATCACTCCACTAGCTTCCCATCTACACTAACGTATCCATTCTTCCAGAACTTGCCTAATACTTTTAATTTGTCTATTCCCCTTTTTTTAGAGCGCTTTTGATTTTTAGAGAGGTTGCTATTCCTCCAGCTAGTTCTTCATTGTGAAAACTTTCGGTCAGATGTAAAAAGCGACGAGTCGAGAATCAAACCCGGGACTCCTAGATTGATTGCAGGGGCGTTAACCACTACACCACCCGTTCGCCTTCCACAAAATGTGGGTGAAATTTAACAACAGTTTACCGAAATTTTCTATAACTTAACTCATCTATTGTTGTCCGGGGAACTTCCCGATTGCTTTTTCCAACAACAACAACGGATATTATTTCTTGATATCTCCTCTGAAACACATAACTCGCTCACCTGCTTCTCCTGGCACCATCATAATCACAATAACAACAAACACACCTAAATTTTTATTCGGGTAAAAATTTAGAAGATAGGAATGTCTTGCCTTCACACTTTCGTACTATTTCACCTAAACCTGATAGATATTTATCTAGTTGTATAGTAATTTCTAATTTTTCTGTTAGTTCTCATAATCATTTTGTCTGTTAAGGAATATTACAATGCAATTAACGTCTTACAATAACAGTGTAGACATGGTTGTCATAATCGATCAAACTAATAAAAAGATATTTGTTTCTCTGTTTCACAATCATTCACACCTTTATCTTTTGTATTTGATGAATATTTTTTCGAACAATTAGTTTTAATTTTAATTTTTAATGTAGAATAATTCGTAATTATTCACTTCTGCGTTTCTGTAGTTGGACAGCACGATAAGAGAGTTGATCAGAGCTACACGGGAGATATTTTAATGTAGAGAGAAATGCCTAAAGGCTGCACGTTTATTAGTAGTCTCTATAATATAATTCGTATATTATAATCATATTATTCCATCACGATAATTCAGATTTCAGAGTAGCCCTGGTATACAACGATGAGCAATCTCGCAATTTCATATTCCTTAACAAGATATATCTCGTTCGTATTGCAAATCAACAGCGCCATTTCCTTGAAACATGTCATTAAATTGTTCGTATGAGTATAAACAAGTAAATTTATGTTTGGTAGTAATGGGATAACTGTTGTATAACATCACAATAATAAGGGGTTGTCCGTCTATTCATCCGATGTCGGAATGGCCCCCGCCTTCAAGTACATTTACTGCGCAAACGGTTTGACGACATTCATGAAAGTTCTTTAGCACCCATTCAGTAAAATCTGAGGATCATGAAAACTCATGCAATATTTAGGAGATGAGTGGAATTTTCTTAATAAGGAAAGCTATCATAATCACCGCTTATTTTCTCAGTGATGAAGAACATTGATTAGGTTATGTTCTTATCTACATTTTTTTATGTTTCGTTCTTAATCACTTCAAGACCTTATATTGGCGATCGATTTAGTAACTGTAGAAGTAATTTTTATGCTTTAATTTTTGAAACACAAGGGATGATAAAATAAACTGTTATTCGATCATCTTCAATTTAATACGTGATACAACAGATAAAAATTGGCGTGTTCCCATTGTAAAAAACTCATTGTGGTCGTTAGTACATTGATGGCTGGTAAGTTGGAATGATAATGATGAGTAGCTTACTTTTTTACCAGGCCCAGGATAGGGTTAATTTAAACTAATTTCAAAAAACAAAAATCTTGCGTGTTTTTCAGAACTTTCTCTCTTTCTATCTTTCTTTCTTTCTTTCTTTCTTTATTTATTTATTTGAAAATGGCCGATAACATTCCTTATTTTAATCTAATTTTTTCTGGTAAAACAACAGAAAATAAATTTTCATTCAATTTCGGAAATCATATTTGCACCTTGTATTTTATTTGCAGTTTTTTACATGAATATATTATCCTAAAGTTTTACAGCTTCATCCAATTAAGTTCACACGAATGTTCTCTTGACGGGCGAGGCAGAGCCTCGGGCAGTTCAAGGAAAAACCTATTTAGGCTCAGATTGCTACACTTCCTTATGACAACTTTTCTTGGAAATGAAAAAAATTCTCTTTTGCAGTATATCCAGTACACTAGTGTATTTTTGTGGTATGTAGGTTGAAATCTGATATTTTCTTCACACTAGCTTAACGTAAGGTTCTTGATATTTAAAATTAATGATATTAGTGTAATCTAATTAAGTTTAAAGTAAGAAAATGTAAATTCGCATGCTAATTTAATGGATATTTATGAAAATTCTGGAATAATTGTCTAGTAATAATAAATTTAATAATAAATTTATTTTCAAAAAAGCAGTACAAACTGCGTTTGACTACGTGGAGGACATTAAACTCTTCTTATTTTTGTTTCATTTCATTTTATTGGCGTTCTTTGACCACCTCGTATCTTTGGCACTAGCAAAACGAGGATCTCTTTTCAATCTTCATCTCTCGCTTCTTTTTGTGTTTTATGCACAGCGCATCCTCGTAGCCACCTTGCGGTTTTCCCGTCCGCGCCCTTGGAAGGCGTGCGCACGTCTACCAACCGACCAATACCTTCAAATATGTTGTCAGTATATTCCGTGAGAATGTCCAATTTTGTTTCGAAATCTTTCAATGTTTTTTTTTTCTTATTTAATATATCTCGTCTTTGATAACTCTTAAGATAAACTAATTTACTCTCCGGAATCAAGCAAGGAACCATCCCATCAATACACACAGACACACATTTATCACAACATTTATCAACATTTATCACACTCCTAACAATAAAAATATTTCGGTACGAGTTACAAAATTAACATATAACTAGAAAATTTGTATTTAATAAAACACAAAAAAGTTATTTCAGAAGTACTTATCATTATCAAACTAAAGATTATTCAGAAGATTTTGCTTATTATTAAAAGAACACTAAATTCGAGATAAATTATTTCGACAGATGCCGTCCCTACTTGTAGGCAAGAGCCTAGCGAGTCTGTATGAAAAATCCACCTCTACCCGAAGGAAAACCGGAGAAAAACCCGGGCCAGGATTACATGAGTTTAATTCAGCGCGTGAGCACCATTAATTCCGCTCTTAACAGCAACTCGTTGATGTTCAACTTAAGATAATTCGGCTTATAACGGTTTTTGCTAACAGCTTCTCCAAAAAAAAACCCCTCTGTAATGCGTGTCTCCTACTATAGCGTCACGTCCGCTTCATCTTGCCGCTTTAACGCTTCAGCAAGACACCATTATTGCCAACATTCAATTTTTCCTTCCCGAAATACTTCCGGGAAAACCTTCCGGGATGATAGTTTTGAGGAATACCCACACTCGCATACGTAGTTTTTTCCATTGTAATATTTGTAAATGGGAAATGTAGGTGGGTGGTATAATAATAATAATTTATTGTCAAAAAACAGTACAAACTGCGTATGACCACGTGGAGGACAATAAACTAATTTACTCTCCGGAAGCGAGCAAGGGACCATCCCATCAATTCCGATCAAGGGCCCTAAGGCAGAGGCGGATTCAAAAATTTCAGCAAAAGTTCCTAGTGTTCACAAATAACACACAGAAAATAAGCTTGAAGACTCAGTCTGCCTCGTTGATTCTGAAGCAGTGTTTTACAAGAATGAGTGGAAGAGGATCACTCCAAAAAAGCATATACACCTATTGTTGAAAAAAGAGAATTAATATCATTGGCGCTTATAAAAAGCAGGATTTCATTGTCGAGAAGAAATTCAATTGCTTAGACAATAATATGATCAATTAAGAATAATTCACAGTATAAAGAATGTGAATGAAGAATAAATGTTTCAATATGAAATTATGCGCATAAAACAATAATATACGATACAATACGAATCCTTTCTCCTGCGTTCTCGTGAACCTAGAACGGCGGCCATAATAAATTAAACAGATGAATCTCGTATTTTTTGACAGTCAAGCGACCCACCGAAGCGTTCTCAAGCGGAGAATTTCGGCGCTTATTGCAAATGAATCTTAGTGCGCCGGTCACTAGTACTCCCTGGCGGCGTAAGTTTGAACTATGCGAGCTATTACACGCGTGAGCCATTCTTATAGGCCACCTCCTCCGTTCCGGGACGGAAGGCTACTGAAGAATATTAATATATCTTCAAGGCGGGAGCTTCATTTTTGACGAACTGCGCAAGCGTGTGGTGTACCTGTACGCAAAAGGTGTCCGTTCAGTCCAGGTGTACTTTCATCAGTTACCTGCAGGATCATTTTTTTTCGAAACTCGCAGCTAACTTTTTATCTTATCTAGGAACTTTTGCTAAAATTTTTGAATCCGCCTCTGCCTTAGAGCCCTTGATCGGAATTGATGGGATGGTCCGTTGCTTGCTTCCTTCCGGAGAGTAAAATTAGTTTATTGTCCTCCACGTGGTCATACGCAGCCTGTACTATTTTTTGACAATAAATTTATTATTAATTTAAATTTATTATTAATTTAAATTTATTATTATTTATTGTTTTCTATTGACATTTTTTTCTACGGTATGAAAATTCTCCACCTCCACATCAGAGGTCTTAAAATACTCGGAAACATTGATCGGGTCTTGTTATTTATTTATTTATTTATTTATTACATTAATTTATTTCGTGTCGTTTCTGCGTCTTGCGACATTACACGACAATTTCCTTGTTAGCATATTTTTCTTTCTTGTCATTTTTCATCTTGTCTTGTCCCTCATTCGTCATTTGTTCGAGACTTTGCTGCTTCTCCATCCATACGATCCTCATCCCTACGATCTACAGGGTGAAGGGTGGTATTCAACCGTGTAGCATTTCATCGCATCCTTTATTTCTTTAATGCTTGTTAGGTACTTTTTAACATTTATGGCATTTCATCTCTGTATCAATCATGGCCTTCCCTAATTCTCTCACGATACCTTCGGTCCTCATCTGACGCATGTTCTCCGCCTTTTCCGGTTCCTTCAGTGAACACTCCCTTGTCTCTTTCTTCCATTCCACAAGAACGTGTCCCGTCGTTGATCCGTTCAAAACGCCGCAAATAGCTTTTGAAATCACCGCGTCCAGTCAAAAACTCCGCTTCTGGTGGTCCTGGTCGAAACCATCTACGAGTCTTTCTGCGAAGTGTTCATCTGGCGTAAAGGTGAAAAGTTGCCACCAACCTCCCGTCCTTGGTGAAATCTTCGTTGTTGCCCATCTCTCTTAGAGTTTGTGCGAGTATTCTCTCCATAATGTTTCCCTCATCTACATCGCTCGTTATTCCATTCCTTTGTTTCCGCATCTTTGGTCTTCCCTGTGCCCGTACCCCATCCNTTTTTATTTCTGCTCTCCCTCATGCCACGTATATTCACCACGACCTCTTCGCGTTTCACTATATTTTCCGGTCTTATTAAATATTTACGTCCGTGTCTGTATTCATAAATTGCCTTCAGTGTAGCACCTCCAAAGAAAGCACACGATCTATTATTTGTATCTCGCCGTGGAAATTTTATTTTTTAAATTCATTTTTGTGTATACCGTAATGTGCCTGACGATTAATGAACAGTTATGAGTCAATTTTGATATAACTACACATCATGACCACCTCACCGAATCAAGGTCATCCACATCTTTTTTTACTTTATATGTAAATTATAAATAGTATAGACAAATGACTTGATTTTTTGCGAAGAATTTAATTTTAAATAAAAATTAAGAAAAATTCTCATGTCACAAATTAGAAAACAACTTGTAAAATATCCACTTAAAATACAAATTAAGCTCTTGGTTTTATCTCTAATGCGAGGCATAATCAGGTGTGTAAGTTTATTGCTAGCGAATGGCTGATTCCAATTATTTGAAATTAAATTGTTTGCAGAAAACTCAGTTCGTTTGTGTATATTATTTAAATTCAGGACGGCAGGATCAAATTTAATCATTAGATATAATGGTTGGGATTTCATGATATTAACGTTTAATTTTTCAAATTTGTGTATATTTCATATTATGTTATCTCATTTGCTCATATCATGAAAAGTTTGCGTTGTCAATTCACTTTTGTTTATTCGAATTTGAAACACTGAAACTCCTTTAATCCATATTTTTAATCTTTACCAGCGGATCTCAATTAATCGCTTGGTTCAACTGGTAATTATGTAATATTCTCCTACTTTTCTAAGATTATCTTCCTTATATGTTACTTTTATTTTAAGCAAAAACATTTCGAAAGAGTACTTCATTGAATAATTCTACTATAACTACCGTCCATTACATAATCAAATTAAATAATAATTTAAGACTTACAAAGTGAAGTAACCTTATATTGCATTAATGATATTTTGGTGGATTGGGATAATGCATTAATATTAGACGAAGAAGTTAATTAATACTCACGTTGCATGTTAGAGTTGGAGCGAAGATGTCATATATTCAAAAAAAGGACACATGTGATTTTGAATTCATGCACAGGCACAGAAAACATATCATATACAATAAATATTATATACATTACAATAATATAGCATGTTTGTGTAGTTTCTTCTTTTTTGTAAACATATTTTATATTGAATATAATGTCCAATTGTTCTGTTGTTATATTTCTTGTAATAATTTTCGCCACCTGTTGACGACATCAAACGAAAGTCGAAACGTTGGGAGTTTCTTTTTTTCACTATATATATATATATATATATATATATATATATATATATATATATATAT
>NNCF01131073.1:67895-147794 GCA_002313205.1 Laupala kohalensis | reverse complement strand
TATATATATATATATATATATATATATATATATATATATATATATATATATATATATATATATATATATATAAAGTATTTAGGGGATGCGCAATGTGGGGGAGGCGGTGTAACGGGTAGGTAAAGGGGGACCGACAACTAGTACTTTTCCCCGGGGTCTGACTCGACCCTCGCTTGCCCTGAGTAGGAGTTCTTCCGTAAAAAATAAATGAAACATTTCGTATGTTCCACGTACGTTTTATTGTAATTCGAGAAAAAGACCGGGAAACCAATATAAGTATTGTGCCATTGAATAGAGACGGAAAAGTAAAGGTCTCAAGTAAAGCGTAACATAATAGCGAGTATTGCTATGCACGCGTGTTTGTTTAAAGCTATATTTCGACATCGCCTTCACAAGGCAGAGACTAAGAAAGTACGGTACAAGAATTTGGTTATGTCTACATTAATCCGAGTCGCGATGTTTAAGTGCTCGCCAGGCAGGTCGCGGGGCGATCCAAATAAATAGGAAACGGAGGCGTTTATTCGAGGCAAACTACATAAATTTTCGAGTCGGTATTCCGATAACACCTACCATTTAAAACAAATTAAAATCGTCAAAATATTCGAATTTTAAAGATTTTTATTTGCATTGGTTGCTATGGAGACATAGCAGCACTTTTTTTCTCTTTTTTTTGTGAGGTGTGGGACCGTTAGATCCACAAGGCTCGAGATAATGACGGAAGGATACGCCTTCTTAGACCAAGCTCCTTCTCCTATATTTATCCTTATCTCGAAGCTCGTTTTGACGAAATTTCTAAACTCTGGTGACATTTACTCTGAACCTCTCGTAAAACACTCATTTGCGGTTTTCCTTTAGACTGATGAGGTTTTTATGTGCACATAGGGAAAGCAGCATTTGAGAGAGACTGTCATTAATTCTGTTGGTATTATTAATTTCAATTGTAATAGCAAACTTTAAAGAATTGAAAACAAACAGGTATTTGTTAAATAACTGTATGATTATAACTATTAATAATAACTTTTCTTAAATAGTTTACACATACTATAACAAATTTATTACTATTCTTGTCATGATTTTGCCTCGGTATGCAGAAATAAATCCACCCCTGCCTTGAGTTCTTAGGTTGAAATTGATGGGATGGACCCTAACTTGCTCCCAGAGAGTAAATGAGTTTATTGTCCTCATAAGCAATATTAAACTGATTTTTTACTTAAAGAATTATAAATCTTCACAATATTACTTATTTGGGTCGTTCCTTGATTGGTACGTGGGCTGAGTTGACCTCAAAGCTCGTAATTGTTTCCGGATAATATACGGGGCTCCGGATGTACTTACGTTTCTTCAAGGCATTTGAATTCTGAATGACAAAATTTTGACCCTGATATGTGGATATGTATGTTTCTTTTCTCATAATCAAAATTATAACTCATGTAAGTCTCTCATAGATTTAGAGTGACTCTTTGATTTTGGACTTCTTCTGTCCACACGACAGTAATTTATTGTCTGTAAAATGTTCAGAATATTTATATTGTTGAGTATTTGCAGTATCCTATTTTTTCTATGAAACTATACATTTATTCGTGATAAACAAGAAGAGTGCTGTGACTAGACGAAATTTTAACCAAAAAAAATTTGCTTAGAACAAACTCTTTCTTATTTGTGAAATATAACTTTTGTAAATATCCCCTTTTTCGCTCGTTCTTGCGAAAAATGAGGTATCATTACAAAAATTAATTTCTAGAATTGGAGGTCGTGATTTTTCATTTCAACCATGCCAGTTCTTTTAAAAGTTGCTTTAAAATTATAATCAAATTGGAACTGTCGAAAGATAATTACTCACCACTTAGTGTATAAAGGGACATAAATCAACACACACGAACCCTATACTTTAAATGTTCAACGCCGCACCATTAAGGTGTTTGTGAGGATACCGGCATTATGGAACTTCAATATGTCTTACGAAAAGAAAGCATTTCGTATAAGACGCTAGGGCACAATCCACAGAAAGAGATTCATAAGGAAATCGCAGATACGCTCTAAGATAAAGTTGAAATATTTATTGGAGGTCAGTCGATTTTGTGAATCATTGGAAATCTGTGAAATTAATCGTAAGAATAAGTTAAGTAGTAATTCGGTAAGTGTGAAGTGTGTTAATGACTTCATCATCATCATCTTCTTCTTAAACTGCTTGTGGGAATAATTCGCTGGGATTCAGTCACTTATTTCTCTTTTATTCCTGAAGCTATTGATTCTATTCGCATTCTTTGTCGTTATCATCCAATTAAACCTTCAAGAATCTCCTCTTCCATCCGTGTGTGTACCGCGCACTTCTCCTTCGTCACCCCGCATTCCCCACCTCCTCCATCGCCTCTCCTTCCCCCCCCCCTTTCTCTCTCTCTCTTGCCCCTTCCCTCCCTCCCTCTTGCCCCTTCCCTTCCTTCTCCTCGTGGCGCGCCGTCGTCGTCGGCGACGTCAGCCGCAGCCGCCGCACTTTCCCGTCGACGGCCGACGACGTCACACGTCTCAAGGCGCCTTCGCTGCCTTTGCTTGTGTTGCAGGAGCTGCTACTCGCTGCTGCATCATGGGATGTTGACACCAGATCCAGCACTAATGGATTAACTTCTGTGTAGTGAGTGAATTTACGTACGTTTTGCATACCAGTTAGTAAAAAAAAAAAGAAAAGATATATCAAATGCAAAACTAAAACAAGTGTTTCAAAGTGACATGTGAGGTACTGTGATTGTGCCAGTGTGTGAACCCGCTTTTGTTTTTTTGTGCGTATTCGTGTGTGGTCTTCGACTTTAAAGTGAATTGACAAAAGAAGAAGAAGAAGAAGCTTGTTGTTGGTTGGATTCTGGTCTCGTACGGGTCAGTCCACTTGCGTCGTCGCCAAGTGAGAGTAGGCGAGACCTCGCGTTGCCTTTACAAAACCCTCTGTCACAACTCACGACTGACCCACCATCCTCGATTCGACGTGACGATGGAATCGCGTGCCGCTACCCTTTCGATGTTCCTGCTGCTTCTGCTGCTGCTGTGAATCGATACACCGAGATCCCTCAATCCGTCACCATGAGAAAGGACATCAAGAAATCATCGTACTATGTGTGGTTCCTGGGCGCGCAGGAATCCAAAGGTTTACGAGGAGCCGAATACGTCATCCCAGTGGTGAAGAGCCTCGTCCAAAGGGAACGCGATGTGGAGCCCTTTAAAGTCACGCTCCAAGTGAGTCACAAAGGGCTCAAGATCATCCAGAACATCCCTCCGGCCGTGACGACGGGACCCGGCGCCAAGATCCTCAAAGGTGTCAAACCGGAAGTGGTGAAGCATTTCATCCCTCACCACGCGGTGACGTGCGTTCTACAAGACGACGACATCGTCGCTTGTATCCTACTCTTATACAATCCGGTGACCAAGTGCCCGGTGCACGTCCACGCGTACAGGTGCGACTCTGTGGAGACCGCTGAAGTCCTCCGAGGGCAACTGCAGACGTTGATTGAGAGACCTGATAACCAGAAGAAGTTAAATGAGATTGAAGCTCGTCTTCGCGCCAAAGGGCTGTTGAGTGCGCCTTCCCGTGCGCGTGGGGACACGCCGGTGTCCGAGCGAGGACGTGCGTTGCCTGTGGTCGGAGGGGCGCATCCTGCTCCGCGACGTCTCGCCGGAGGCGGTGGGGGAGGAGGAGGTTCCGACGGCCGGAGCACCAGCACTCGCGAATCCGAATCTTCTGGAGGGTCCTCTTCGGAACGCTTGAGCGGCGTGGGTCAGCAAGAGCGCATCGCGTCCCTATACGACTCATTGGCCGCCGAATTACGAGAAAAACTAGGCGCCACTAGTAGCACCAGCAGCAGCCGATGCGAGAAAGCGAACCGTGGAGTACCACATGCTCCCATCTTATTGCCTCCGCGCGATTACGACACAGTGCATCGCCAGAAGGGCAACCTCACAGCCATCGATCTGCGACGCTGTCTCAATACCAACATCGTGGGAGTGAATGTGAAGGGCACGGCGGTGGGGGCGGTGGGCAGCGGCGGACCCGGAGGGGGTTCGGGGGCACGGGGCAGCAGCGGAGGCTCATCCGGCATCGGCTCGGACCACGCGCCCAGCCCCGACCAGCAGGACGTGGATGCGGACGGCCGCTTCTTAGACAACCAGAGCAGCTCAGGTAGGAAGATATTAATGACTATTTGACATATATGTAAGATTAATAAATTAAACGACCTTAACTTTCACAAACACAATTTAATTGCAAGTAGTCGATTGCCTGACGAAGCCCCACACAGTGGGGATCGAAACGTCGCAGAGAGTGTGTCATTGAAAATAAATAGTGGCCGTGAAAGTAAGGTTGTTTAATTTATTAAATACGTTCTACAGACGTAATTACAATATCTAAGGTTATTGTTGTCAATAATTCGAAAACGAGTTGTAGTTTTACTGATCTTCATTTTTTTAAATTCAAACTGTAACTTTTTAATTGGTATAGTCAACATCTTCAGGTTCCGTATTCAGGGAATAATCTGCAAAATGCAAGTGGGAGGATATTCCCTTGAGTACGGAGTCAGAAGACGCAGACTCTGTCAGAGGGAAAATGCTTTCGCTTTGAATTTAAAAAAATAATAAAAATTGATAAAACTAAACCTTGTTTTCAATCTATTGATCAACATATATTAATCAACATGCTACCATGTTCTCATGAAGAGGGTATTAAATACTTTATTAACAACATGCCTAAATGAATCTGTATTAGAAATAAAATGATTCATTTTCAGAAATCTCTCCATATTACATGAAATGAAGCCATAAGTTTTACGATTCGCATATTTAAAGAAAACAAACAAAGAGGGATGGAATAATTTCAAATAATCATAAAAATATTTTAAATCTCACTATAGACACAAAATGATGGGCAATACTTGCAAAACTACAAAATCATGGAACTTTAGTTAAGTAACCCAATGTTCTTATAGACCCATCTCACTTTTTCTTACCAGTACCTAGGTCATTGAATTAGTGTGGTGATGGAATGAACTTATCCCTGTACTGAACGCAGTTTTGAGGGAAGACAGTTTTCAATTTTCACGCTACCATTTAAAGTAGGGTATAAGATGTACAAAAGAGCTATTAAAAGACGATTTATTTGCCAGAAATAAAGTTTCAACGTTTGATGAAACTTCAAATACGAATATCTTGAATTTCAGGATGTGGAGTTTCTCCAAGTTTTTTCACTTGACGGTATGGATTCATCGAATATAAATACTAGAAGAATTAATTTTTAAACTCTTACTTTTCATTAAAATATCCCTCAAATTGGATTAATAACAAATGGGCTTGTGGAAATATTTTATTTGGTTTTCTTAAAAAATATGATAAAGTTAACTCTACCATTTCTTTCCCATTTTTTTTAAATTTACTCGTAAAACGTATTTTATAACTTCGAAACACAATTGGAGACATTCGCTCATTCGTTTCGTCTGCTTCAGCTTGATCCGAATAATCCATGTTACGTCCTTGTACGGGACAATAATACTTCGATAACTGCAGAAATACTAATTAACTACATTCATTTGAATTGTTTTCCTCTTCTTGCATAGCCAATTGAGTATTTCAGACACTGGTAACGTATCGTACCTTAATGGAATTAAAAAGGCCGTATTTCCCGGCGTAAAGGACATTAGAGTGTATTAGAAAAACACCTTTAATTTACGGTTCTAGTTTTAAAAATTAATGTTCCAAGTTTTTCAAGGGATCACTAAATGATTTGTTTCAATCGAACAACCGTTTCAATTGAACAACACTGAGGTTAGCTGTTCAATAAACGAATATATGTTCATTCTGAAAACGTCATATTAAACTTATTCTGATGAACCAAATTGTGGCATACATTTTTATTTTTTTTAAGTTGTAACTCTTTGAAAGGACAAAGTTTCTACTAAACTTGTAGAAGATCTCATGTTTTGTTTAGTGTTTAAAAGTAAAAAAGCAGTGCTATGACAGTAAAATTGCAAATGGAGGACAGCAGGGCTCAAATTACCTACACGTTGGCGAGCCCTAAAGCCACCTCCCCCCCAAAAAATGAAACGAACGACGATACTCATGAGAAAACTATCAAAGCAGAAAATTAAATATAATGAGAGTTGTTAACTAAATTTTCTAATTTATCTCCGTAATAAAAATATGTACAGAACCTCATTAACACAATATTGCTATTTAAGAAAGTCATTATAATCTCGAAAGATTTCACGAATAATTGAAAAGGTTAATTGTCTTCATTAATGTTTGGCATTTCTATTTGCTGAAACCACTGTGATTTCAGTGCAGCGAATGAAGATTTGTAAAGCGATTAATTTGCGATGCACGTTACTTGCAGTTAAATAACACCACTTTCTCCAAAATTAGAGCNGGGGGGGGGAGGGGGGGGTGAAATAGAAAACATGCTCGTGTTCGTTCGTACCTCAGAGCGAATGATATGAGCATATACTCACATGCTCAGGAGCAATTTATTGTAGTGACGACTCTGAGAAAGTGAATAAATCAGAAAATATATCTTAGTAAAATGCTAGAAGCTAACAAACCATTTAATATACGAAATCAATACCACCTTTATTTACTCATTTATTTTTCATAAGTGAAGGTTTGTCTTTGCAGTCTTTGATATTTTTATAAGATGAAGTGTTAATGACTTGCGATATTACTTATTAATGAACGATTAAAAACATTAAAAACCATAAGATTTTTCTAATGTCATTATTTCATCCAAACGAGAATGGTCATGAAGTTAGGTAAAATGTATAATCTCACTTACAATCGTCAGGAAGCCAATACAGTACATTATTGAATAAATAAGAGATTACCCAAAAAAACAGTTATAAACTACGTAAGGTCACGTGGTGGATAATAAACTAAGTTACTCTGTTAGAGAGGAATATTATTTCAACTCTGATGACAAGAAGAAACGTAGAAATTTTCGATTTTTCGAACTAAGTATTAACAATTTATTTATTTATGCACAGTTATGAAAACTTGAAAATATTCAAGTAAATAATGCATTGTCAAAATCAAACATGGATTATAGGGATTAACGTTAAAAGAAGATTTACATAAAAGCGCTTTGACGTTTAAAACTCGTAGTATATATCTTTTCTATATTATTTTTAACGATACACAGTTTTCATTTTTGTTGGAATTTCTTTAGATGTTATTCATGGACTTAATTTGTTTGAATATATATCGACTGGTGCAGTCGTTCTCTCTCTCTCTCTCTGTATGGCGCTTTCTGTTCTCATTCAACGTATCTTTTGACTTCAGACAGAAAAGGGTCTGTCAACTGAGGGATTCTGTAATAGCGGTTTTAAATACAGAATGATTCCGAATTCATGGTACACACTTTAAGGGTTGGTACAAGACCCTGTAACAATCAGTTACTGTATAGGAATGTATCGGCGCAAGTGACGCGGTGCGGTGTCTTGTTTATGCGACTCCACTCGACTCAGATGAGGCTCTTGTTGCTCGAATGTCCGTGAAATATCTGGAATCTTTGAATGTGTATAAGAAAAATCGCTGTCAAGCACACGTGTATCACTGTCAGTGGAATTTGCAATTTTGAACAGTTATTGTAAACATCGCAATTGTCAACGACGCTGTCAATAAACGCTTTGTATTTCCTTAGAAATGGAGAACTCGGAGGTATTGAACAGTTAAAATGTTTTTTTTATCGAATGACGTAAGTGTTACGTAGCTACTCAGAGTGATTGGTGTGAAAGATGAATGGAAATGGATTTCATGTGTCGTTAGCAGCATGGAGGAGGACTTTCTCCGCAAGCACTGGAAAAGAGGAACATCGTCCTTCGATGCCTCTCAACAGAAGACATTCGACTAACAAAAGAGAGAGAGAGAGAGAACAAACGAAGGTTCTGCTTCGAGATCAAATCGGGAGCTTAACGATCGACCAAGGTCATGCTGTAGGGTTAATTTAATCGAATATAGCTTTTTTTCCCACTACAAATGGAAGGAGTTTCCTCTGACTATTATAACACTTCTATTTATTATTAGCTGCTACGAGATAAGCATGCGGTACCGACAACACAATAGTTAACTACGAAAAATACATTCCTGTTATAATGGTTCAAAATTCATGAGGCCTGATCACCACTAATAAATATTTAATCAATGTGAAATAGATATATAAATGATAATGTATAACTAAATACACTTATAAATTAATAATAATACATACTCACGTACATTACATTCATATATACAATATAATAATAGGAGTACTCTATTATCACTCTACTCCTGGGTCACAATCTAGGGATCTTACTAGGGGTCGGTACTTTAAACAACTCAGGTCAACTGTTTACTTGTACTGTTTTCAAACGGTTTGCTGTTATTTTGTCAATGCTATTTACTAAATATTACAAAAGTATTGTTTTGTGTCACACCATCTGTTAGTAGTGTGTGTGTGTAAATACATCGTTATGAAATGAATTATTTCCATTTATAGTATTCATTCATATATTTCTGTTTTGTTAAGCGATTAGCGACATTTACCTCGACATGACGACTGCAGCGGGGAACTCTGCTTATCACGTAAACACTCTGTGTCCCAGTTCTGCATATTCTCAGGGATAAACCTAGAAGAATATGTCTAGAATCTAACTACACGTCTTTATAGCCCTAGAACTAATGAATAGACGAGAAAAGGTGCGATAAAAGATTGGAGAAATCACAATGAAGTGGTGAGAAGCAAGAAAGTCTTGGAATAATCCTCGTGAAATGGATTGCAATATTTCATGGAAGTACTTGAAGAAAGTACAGTAGAAATTGCTCTTTGATTGCTGCAGTGGATTATGACGGAAGAAAGAAGCTATAAAGTGATGTAAGTGGATCTAATTGCCAGTAGATAACTTTTTCAAAATGTGCAGTCACCTGTGATCATGGAATGTTGATGATCAGGAGAATAGCAAATGAAGAACATGCAGTTTGACATGCACGCGTGAAGCCGAGTGTTGCAGCGCGGAGGGGGACAGTGCTGCCACCTAGCGTAGATCGTGGTTTTCGAAACTTGTCACAGATTCTCACGTGTTTCAGAACAAAGCGAGACAGGAGAATGATGAATTCAAGGCTTAACGAAAGATTATTATCTGGAAAGAATCTACTCAATTTCAAGGCATTCATTAACGACGTCCATTCATTACGAGAAAGTTGTGTTTCTTATACTTTGAAAAACGTTTCATTGCCATAGGATATTTTTTTTTTTTAAAGTAATTCACTTCTCGAAAGGAGATAAAAAAATTCGTATTTCATATCAGAAAAAAGGAGAAATGTACAGTAAAAGCTCTAAAATAACATTCCCACGTAAAACGATAAACGAACGCACGTTTTTAAGTTTTAATTCACAGATAAATAAGAACAAAAATGTATTTTTATTCATTACATAAAAATTACCAAAGTTCACTTCAGAAATTTATGTAGTTCTATAAATATATTGAATAGATGATGACTTTCTTAAAATGTACGAGTAAGTTAATAAATTTATTGTCAAAAAGAAGAAGTTACAAACTACGTATGACCACGTGGAGAACAATAAACTAATTTACTCTCCGGAAGCAAGCAAGGGACCATCCCATCAATTCCGATCAACGACCCTAACTAAGGCAGAGGCTAAGGATTCAACGTTTCAGCACACTCTTAAAATAGGAATAATTGTTGACACGTGTTATTGTATAAACAAATTTGTATTTAATAAAGTACAAAAAAGGTATTTCAAAACCTTTAAACATTTTCGGAGTTATTTTACTTGTCGCTAGTCACTAGAAAGCTTTTGAATAGATTTATTTATTTTTTGCGAGTTTTGCAAAGTTCGAAGCACTATCGTCGACTTTTGAAAAACGACCTTTTGAACGTTTCTCTCTCTTTCTACCTTAATGAATAAGGGATGAGGATAGAGAGAGACCTTCGTTCAAATCGAGGACAATGTTGTATGAGGGAGTCAACCTTGGTCTTCCTCTGTCATGTCTTTGTAACGAGATGTTTGCGCAGCGTGACCGACTGCACGTTAGCGCTTAGCGTCCACAAACACGAATAAGCACATGGTATGCAAAGTACCGCTATGTAGCTACTCGAGAACAATTTAGAGCAGTTACTAATCTAATAATCAGAGTTCGGCTATAATATGCGGAAATAAAGTCGAAAATTTTCACTAAAAGTACAATTAAATGCACAAAAATATATGCACTTTAAAATACAAGTTACGTATGTATCTACTTATTACCGAAAAAATGCAAGTCTAACTTGGGTTAGTTGAATAGACTCCATTATACCAACTTAGTGATGTACGACGGCAAGTGTGCCAACTTACATAATTTGTTTATTTCCTTTATTATTCTTTAACAAATGTACCACTCCATCAAAACACGTAAACAAATTACTCTCTATTTGATTATTCATATTAATATTAATTTCGATATTTACTGATTTAGATACGAATCTTTGTAAGAAGTTTTCTTCTCAATCAGTGATCTTCGTGTTATGAAAATCCATACTATGATTCAAACTTACACAATGTTTAATGATACTATTTTTTATATCACATTTGTTCCTCATGATAATAATAAATTTATTGTCAAAAAAGGAAAAGGTTACAAACTGCAATGTATGACCATGTGGAGGTCAATAACCTAATTTACTCTCCGGAAGCAAAAGCAAAGAGACCGTATTCCATCGATTCCGATCCCACATATTCCTTTTTCACGTTCCTCTATCCTAATGTGTAATTTCCTTCACGAATTGGAGATAAAGTTTCAAAATTTCTTAATCTAACAATCATTTCATTATTTTACTTCGTTCTCATTGTTGCCAAACAAATTAAAAATTGTAAGCGTTGTTGCAGGAGTTACGGTAAATTATTTTCGTATTGCTGCTGAGAGTCCTAAGAGAGAAAATTTTGCTGGCGAGTATTTCTTTTCACTTGGAGTTGTCCATTCACCCGAAGAAAAAAATCTTTTCTTCGAAAAATATTTTGATTCATCGGGGAGGCGATTGGTATTCCCTCTACATATTTTTTGATGAACTATGAAATCGAGACCGCGATCGCATCGGGGATCGATTATCGACATTATGCCAGAAAGATATTTGAAGATTCTTTACACGTTCCTCGTTGCTTGCTGCTGATTGCAGTCTCTTGCTCTAATTAGATCGTGAGCTTTCCAAGGCTCACTGGATACTCACTTCTCTGCAGAACACACTAATCAACGAGGTAATTGCGGAAGAGCTCTCGTCGTGAGTCAAATGAATGCGGTGGATTGTGGTTTGCTATCTACTAAATATATATTCATTTTCTTCCGTAATATACGTCGGAATCGCAAACATTTGATTCAGCTGCTCTAAATCTGCTCATCAGTCCTGTAAGCTATGTATGAATTGAAGCATTTGAATGGCATAAGTATAATTAAATTCCAAAATATTTTACTCTGAAACGAAAAAACTATTTGATATAATACTCTGCATAACAGTTTAAAATCACGTTTTATTGATGCAATTATTCTTTCTAATCGTGAAATTTTATTTCTAGTTGCGGAATTTATTTTGCAAATTTTACGGTTAGTGTTTCTTAATGTGGTGTTCTTGAACTGCTAGTGGATTTAAATTTATTTGATCGTTTTTATCCTGATAAACTCTAATGATTTAATACTAAAAAATAATATATTTTACGGTAGTTTGAAATTATTATCTGTCAATTTTTCTCCTATTTGTGAGTTAGTTATGTTGAGAATAATATCTGCGTTTTATATTTTCTTTTTTGCCTATTATAGTTTTACAGCTGAACTTTTTAAAATGGGTAGATCAGCAAATGGGAGAACATTGTTTACAAGTAGTTTTAACTCATTGTTCATAATATACCATAGCCCTTCAATCGTTCCGTTGCTCATTTGAATGGAGTTTTTGAACTTGAACACAGTGGATTCGCTGTAGTTACTTCTGAAATCGACGTTGCTTAAGATATTATTATGAAAAAACGTTTTCTTTTTAACTAAAATTTTCTTGTTTCTTGTATTTAAAGATATGAAACGTTCTGCATTTCATATTTGACTGAATCTCAATAAAGTTAGTTTTTTATTTATGTATGTTAGAACATATTTTTTTTATGAATAACGAAACTTTCCTTTGGAATATGCTTGTGGAAATGTCAGTATTATCCGATTTCCTTCAGAACAAAGCTTCTTGTTTACGAAAAGATCTCCGCGCAGATGTTTCCCTCGGATCGCTTGAGATAATTCCAAAGAAGAAGCAAGAGCTTATGACGTTGCCATCGAGAAGTGTGACGAAACCGTGAAATGTATAATCGCTGTCGACATTAAACGAACAAAACGACAGTCCGTTTCACAATCCCATTGAGCACAATGAAACATTTGAAGAGGTAACAATGAAGATGCGAGTTGCGCGCGGTCACGCCAAGGTGGGCGTGGCACATGGGTGTCTTCGGATCTCATGCGACTGACGTGTCTTCTTCTCTCAATGGTCGAGAGATTACTCTCGCTAGATTCTCTTCACGAGATGAGATACTCGAAAGCACACATCATTTATAATGTACTGTGAATGTACCATGTATTCAAGATAACACTAGAGAATATGATATGAAAGAAATGATTGTTTAATGCTTAATCACAAGCTACGTGATTCTTCTTTTTTATTTAGTGCGCGTGTCGTGATTCTTCTTTGTGGCGCAGAAACGTGGGAAACGTCATTGCTTTGGGTCCCGTAGAACGAAATCGTTGGGTTGGAAACAGAACTTTTATTCTCTGATGTCATATACAGATTTCAATTTATTTTTTGACAACCAATGATTATTATTTTTTGCAATAAATACGTTTTAATGTAGCTTAATATAAAATATCATTTTGCTTCAAGATCAAAAACAAAGTAGCATGTAATGTGGAAGTATGGAAGAAATTTGAGAGACACGTATGCAATCCCACGAATTGATATTTTTACCGGTTTGAAAAACAGCTAGTGGGATCCGATTTTTGACGGCCAAATGAAAGACAATAATTAAAGCGACTTCTACAATCTTTTTACGTAAACTTCTTTTGCTTGTTGTATGTATGAAAAGAAAATGATGTGAATTTTTTCTCTATTGATGTATCATAGTATTCCACTAGATATCGGACGGTACCACTAACATTTAGCAACTTTTGTTTATAATAAGAATAATAAATTNAAACTAATTTACTCTCCGGAAGCAAGCAAGGGACGTATTCCATCAATTCCGATCAAGGGCTCTAAGGCAGACGAGGATTGAAAAATTTCAGCAAAAGTTCCTAGATAAGATAAAAAGTTAGCTGCGAGTTATAATACATATATAATGTCAATATGTTTGTAATTTTACGCAAAAAATTTACATGTACAAGTTACTATCGAACTATAGATAATTCTGAGTATAGTGTTTAATAATCATAAGAGTTGAAAAAACACTAAATTCACGATTTATTGTTACAATAAACACGCCCCTAGACAAAGCCTAGAGAACCTGTATAAGAAATCCGCCTCTACCCGAAGGAAAAACGGAGAAAAACCCGGGCCAGGATGGTTAAAAAAATTTTTTTTAACCAAGGTACGAAAAAAAATAATTTTAACTAAGGTACGAAAAAAAATAATTTTTTTTGTTGAAAATTTCTGTAGAAAAATCGTTCCTTTTCCATGCACCACGGACATCACACACACACATCTCGCCCTTGACTACTCGTTGGTTGTCTGTTGTCTGTGTTCCGCCGCCGTCTCCGCCTCCGCGGATACAACCAATTGTTCGACGGGCGCCGACATGGAAACGGCGATGTTCCATTGTCTCTAGCTTTCACCGCCTTCCACGAGACGAGGTGGTGGGGGCGGCAACGGAGCACGCGCCTACACGTTTACATTCCCCGCGGTGGAAAGCGAATTTGAAGGAAAATGTTGTGTTTTCGGGAGTGCTACAAGAGTCGAGGAAAGTGGAATCTATCACCGAGAGCTCTTGTTTGGACGCCGCCGCCGCCGCCGCTGTGGAAAGCGTTTCGGCGGCGGCGGCGGCGGAGGAGGAGGAGGAGACACTCTGCCTCCAGCCGCACTGCAGAAGCCTGGAGGAGAAAACGATCCGGCTGCAGGTGCACTGACCAAAGGAAACCGGGAGAGATTTTACGCATGTTTGTGAAGTTTATATTCTGGATTACACGAGGGACTTTTCCTTTTCCGGAGATATAGCGGCGGCGACTTTGATGCGAGAGGAGTTTCGTCACTTTACGAAGTGTACATTATGATTTAATATTTATTTCTTCAATTATCTTAGCTTGTCAGTTGAAGTGGTGCGTTCTCAAAAATGTTAAAAGAAGGGATCCCATACAACTGTCTCCTCCAATTCTTTAATTTCACTTACTTCAATAAATTGTTGACATTTGTACTTCTAGTTAATAATAGATTTCATTTGGAGATATTTTATAAGTATCAAAAGATTTTAGTCAACGTATGATTAGAATATTTCGTGGTTACTGATTAATATGTTAGTTTGAGATAATAAAGAAAAAATCCCGAGTTTTTAACGGACTGTTTAACTTTGACTCAAATCATTAAAATAAAATACACATGTCGCCCAACGTTTAATACAAAAGTAACACAATCCTTTTAAATCTCACCTCACGAACTCTAACATCAGAGACGAAACTCAGTTATGTGTTTGGAATCCAAATTATTTTTCCGAAATTGTGTCGTGTGTGTTTTATTACATTAATTTGAATCAAAGTTCAAATTGTCTTCTAAAAAGTCAGGTCGTTCTTCTTAACTATTTGTATTCAGAAGAGCAGTCGCGAAACATCTTCATCAATTTTAGTTTAGACCAAAACATTTTTGGAACTGTAACTCCACTAGTTGAACTCACCCAATTGGTCCATTTCCTGTCGCTTGATACAATTTCAAGTCGTTTAATTCCATGTATGGTAAAGTTCTATCAAATGATTAGAATACCTGCTGAACTTAAAACACGCAAACAAACAATTTTCTTGTTGTATAGCTATATATCTTTGGGAATGGTAAACAAAATTAATTTTTAATTAACCTTATTCATTCAGAAATTAAAAGATATTTTTCACCTTTAAAGATTTCAACTTTCTTCTCTATTCTTTTAAGAGACGTACAATGAGTTTCTCTTCGTTCTAAATTTTTTTAGAATAAATTATTTTCGAAGTAATGGAATTGATGTGAAATTCTGTTGCAGTTTTGAATATATGAGAAAATTTAATATATGATTTAAATTTTTTTGTGGTCCGGTATCCACTGATCTATCATTCCAGTCGTAGAAAAAAGTGAACTTCTTCGGTGAAACCATCAAATAGTAAACACTTTGACCATCGCATCTTGCGCATACTTGCAGATCACTTATTCCATGAATTTATTAGTATTATAATAATTTTTTTTGGTAGAGAAATAGCGAGTGGATCAAATTGCAAAAGATTTGAACACTGCTCAAATAAATCAGTGCCTTGAATTGATTACCTTAATTATGTTACGTGTATATCGCATTATTTTAGTGTTGCGGTATCATAGAGGAGAGAAATGTTTCCGATTATATTTGTCATTATTTTCCTATTTCTAGTATCCGATTATATTTGTCATTACTTTCCTGTTTTCAGAAATAAATCATGAAGTATATAGAGAAACAATCATGGTCCCATTTCTCTTTCTTTCAATCGTAAAAAAAATTGACTTTCACTGGAGATTAGAGATCATCGTCGTTGTTGAGTCACGTGAGAAAGAGAGACGCTTTGCGCACATATTTTTTTATCGATGTAATATTAGCGGGAACTTCCAGTTGGTCTAATCCGCAGATCACTGGCGGCAGTTCCCACGAAGCACCGCCACTCGGGATTCGAACACGTTTCCTCGCGGTTGCGTTGCTGCTGTGGTTCTCGACGATGCCTGGGACGAAAGAGAAACATAAAAGGAGAGGACCGATGAAGAAGTGTGGAATGGAAAGATAAGAGAAGAAGTAGAGGATAGATGGAGCACGGCATCGTGCTCACTTTTTCTGCGACCTTTGCCCTCGAGTCGAAGCCGGAGACTTGTATGCTCGATTGCACGACGAACCCCAGAGATCTCTGGTCACGTGGACCACAGAAGAAAACAAAAACCAATCGAAAGTGTTCCTCACTCAACTTTCTCGTATTATAACGACGAATTTGATGAAATAGTGAAACGATACTCATTTAACCAAGAATTGTTTGATCACCTCTCAAACAAAACAAAGAAAAACTTAGTATCAAAAGGGGATGATAATACAGTATTGTTTCTTTGCGATTAACAAAAAAAATATTGGTGAATTAACACACAACTCTGAAACTATTATTTGGGAAACGTGTTTGGAAAGAGTCGATTTCATAGCTGTCTAACTTGATTGTTATTGCAACAAATCCGTGCAGTGAAAATCATTCATGAGTTTTGTATCTAACCCATCCTTTCAAGACGTTCACGATCGGATTCACAAGAGATGACTATCGGCCATTTGCCTCTCGCTGCTCGATGCGATCCTCTCGGAAAGAAGGGGAGTTAGATAAGACACAACTGGTCGACAAGATACGACGTTCAGTAAAATTTAGAGAATAGGGGGAAGAGGGAAAATAAATTGGAAATTTCCGACTTTATCTTTAAAAATTATCTATTCAACTCTGAATTACCAATAATTTATTAATAGGCATCAGAAACTCATAATAAAAACTTTATTACCATTTTTTAGACCTTAGTAAATATTGTAGCGATTTCGAGGAAATCTATTGAATATATTACTTGGATGTTTCTGTATTACGATCACAACTATTATTTTTATAATTACACATCACGAAAGGTTTTGTTTTTCAGCTTTCATACACTTATAAATATATTTTGGCAAATAAAGAAAAAACATTCACATTTCTGATTCGATCCGTATGTTTGGAATGGATTTCAATTTATAAATTATATTGAATAATCTTTTCTCAAAAATATTGAATCTTGAAACTAAATCGAAACTATAGATTACTTCCGCGTCAATAGATTACTTTATATAAAAAGGAGATACATTTTAGGTTTGTTAAAAATTTAGAGAAAGTATAATTTGGAAATTCGTTGGAAAAAGTACGTAAACTCAACCCCATAAAAAAAAAAAGACTAAACCTTGAGACGTATGCCTATCTTGGTACGAACATTCCGGGTTTACTATATTGGATCATTTTGACTACTTGACGGTCAAACTTAATAGATTGTTTCTTGTTTGTTAATGAACAGTAAAACTGCGTAATAGTAATGATTTCTATTTTTACTTGTTTTTGAAACCGTCTTGTCATCTTTTTCTGTAGAGATTTCATTTGCAATGAAGACACCTTTTGTGTAGCTTCGTGGCATCTTTTATGGTGGGAAAACACGCCGACCCATTGCCAATAAAAAGAGCATGTGAACCACCTTTGATGCATAAAAAGCGAAAAGGCTTCTTCTTCTTCTTCTTCTTCAGTCCTCTTCGCCAACGCCCTCCTACGCTCGTAACATCGCAGAGGAACCTTTCGTGGCAAAAGGACGCCCATGGGCAAATGCACTCCACCTACACACTTCTTCACTTTCTGAGACCTTTCATGGCGGGTTTCGTATTTCTACTCGACTAAATATATAGCTACACCGTTATTTCAAACCTTAGACGCAGAGTTCCCGCTTCTTAACTCTCGCCAAGGACCTTCTTTCTTTCGTAAATAGTCCTTCTTGACTCTTCATTGATATCTCTTTAAAAAATTTCCTCATATTCAATTGTCAAAAGAGTTGTGAATCAATAAAAGGACATGAACATAGAAAAAGGATGGTCAACAATAAATCTCGATATATGACCATTACTAGTTTCCAGGAGAACGAGGAAATACCCTTGGTAGAATGGTCGTCGAGCATCCACATAATGTTGATTTAATGCTATTGTTCGCCTTTGGAAGAGGAACGGGTGGTGTAGTGGTTAACACCCCTGCGATCGAAGCTGGGGTCCCGCGTTCGAATTCCCGCTCGTCGCCATTTTCATCTGACCGAAACTTATCACATATCTTCCCCACACGGAGGAAATAGATGCATTAAACAAAATCTAGCTAATATATATTCCCTCCAATCATATATTCTCGTCGACATCTTGATATGCTACTCATTTGTGTTTTCTTGCCTTGAGACACCCACATTCACAGTTATGATATTCCTTAATATTCCAACTGTATTCACATCCGCTATTTCTACGATGTTGCAGAAAGGCGTTCCCGCTACAAATATGCATGGCATTCTCTCCTCTTATAAGTGTTTTTCTTCTGCATACAGTGACGTCTCATATGTACGGTAACGTTGTGAGCACTACCCTCTCCTTAATCGTCGTGTAGATAACGGTATTCGCGCACTAGCAGGGATCCAACCGCGCAACACATACGGATGGAGGAGAGCGCATATAGAGTATGAGACCAGTTTTTTTTTTTAACTTAGCTTATCTCTTTGACTGAGCTTTGCATCAGCGAAGTCGCTGTTTGTTCGTTTTGCAAAGGAGTATTCATATGTCATAGTCTGTGATACGTATCATGTAATGCATTCAAGCGTCATTTATACGAGACAGGCTTCAGCTATCGCACAATTTAGAAATTCTTTGAATTATTCCTTTCCTGTTTGATAAACAGTCATGTAGTTTTACAAAATAAACAATCGTTATCGTGGTTGAGAAATCAAATGTAATTTTATATTGAATTTGTTTTAAAAAATCTTACGCTCTCCGGGAAATTTATTTCGTCATAAAATTTTGATTTGAACATTTTCATTTACTTCATCCTTCTCACAGAAGTTAATTTAATTTAAATAAATAATTCAAGATTTTCGACCTTTAAGAGGCGAAGAGTATATATTTTGTCATTGAAATCTCACAACGCTTCCGCTTCGTATGAGGTCGTCGTGAGATAATACAAATTATAACAAACCACCTCGGTGGTCGTAGGTCTAGAAGTATTTATTCAATCTGATTATATAATAGACGTTAATTGTAGTTGAATTTGTTTCATTTTTAAAGTCACTATGTTGATTCTCTTCTAAGCAATATGTCTTTACTAGAAACGTGATTTTAATTCATGTAATTGTAATACATGCAAGTAATGACATGAAAATATAACATACGTGTGAATGGGTTAAATCTCGTGAATGAGGTGAAATTTTCAGTTGGAATTTCCAGACGAATGCGACTCAGGTACCGTTTCATTCGATTCCTTTGAAATGCTTTAATTCGTACAGAGGTTTTGTATGGCACAAATCGGTCAATACCTTTTCTTTCAAGAGAATCTGATGTAGAATATTTTGTTCCGACCTGGAATAAGCTTCTTTCCTGAGAATAAACAGAATCGCAGGTGACGATGACCTCTTTGACGAAATGTTGCTGAGCAAAGTGGAAAAGAGTAATGAGCGAATTCCACCCGAGAAACAGATTAAACGTCGTCGTTTGCTGCTGCTTGAAGAGGCAATCTCCGAGGACCAATGAGAACAGAGGAAGAGGTCGTCGTGACGATGGCGAGATGGAGGGGGGAAGCGCTGATCGTGCGGAGGAAGATGACTTGGGGAAAGAAAAAAAGGAAAGACGAGAAAACCTGACGAACGCTGACGAAAGCTGGTCATTCGCATCTAAACACATATTAGCTTCAAGAGATGGAACATCCATGTTCGCGTGTCTCAATTGCACGCGGATACCGGCTTCAGCTGTTTATGATTTCGATTCTGGGAAATAATGAAGACGTACTGGGAAAGCGGAAGATATTTTAGGTAATTTGTTACCTATATCGATGAGGGGTATCTGATCTCGTCGAAAATTGTTCATGTTTTCTTATTTTCCTCAGATTAATATTTTGTTCGTTTGTTTAAAACAACTATGTACTAATTTTTTTTCCTTTCATATAAAGTTTTTGTTTGTTTGTTTGTTTGGGGCTTTAGGGCTCGTCAACATCGAGGTCATTAGAGCTCATATTCATATAAAGTAAGATTTAATAGTGTTTAATGAACACAATGAGCAAATGCTGTTTCGGATATAAATTTTCGTATAGCAAATTCAGAATACGAAGTCTTATTCAGTTTATAGAAAAATATATTTAATTTATGTTACTCTCCCATTCTTAGTTTTGTATTTGCAGAAGTATTTTCTGTAATATTCAGGTATCGTGTAAAATTATAAAATTAGTTGAAAAAGGTGAGAAAAGTTTGCTCGAACCTTCAGCTTACTATTTGCATATGTACATACTTATTTGGTGTTCCGAAAACAATTTCTTTTTATAACGACAACATTTCGAAGTGAAATTCCTGATCGACCTCGCAGACGAATTTATAATTGATACAAGTACACTTTCTTGTAGAGACAAAACTTTAAACTTTAAACTTTAAAAATTTTATATGAATAACATCGTACCGCTAATTTTCCACTTATTATTGTTCAGAGAACGTTCAATACTTCGCCAATTGTATATTATTAAGATTTATTTAAGCTAATCAGTTACGATGAAAATCAATTTTTTTACTGAAATATTCTTACTCAAATTTTATTGTAACGAAATAGAAAAGTCTTGGATAGATGGCTTTCAAATCCAAACGATTCAAACCGCTGATAACTTTACTTGAAGATGGTTATAAATGATACAGATATGAGTGAAATTTTACTCTTCGCTTTAATAAGCTATACTCTCCCACTCAATTGATCGGATAAGATGAAAGTTTCTCTGTCTACCACTGAGTAGTCGTGATTACGTGCACCGATTTGATATCATTCACTTGAAAAATAATTAATGTGAAGTATCTTAGACATAGCATGAAAACATAGACAAGATTAAAAAAGTACCGCAACCAAAATTTCGAAGTCGAGATAAATATTACTGTATTACAGAGAATTAAAATGAAGTTTATGATTTAGAAAGTTTTCATCTGCTGCCACACGTAAGATATATTTTGTTTTCCATGACGTCTCTTTGGTGAACAAATGAATATCTGAGTGTATTGTTATCTATAGTAATCTCTCTACGACGAAATATTGTGCCTATGAAAACAGATTATAATTAAATATACTCCGGCACGAAACTATTTTTTATGTTTTCACGCAAGAATTTTTTAAAATGATTTTCGATAGTTGTATAATTACGTCATTATAACACAATGTTTATCACTATCCAAAAGACATGAGAACTCGGACTAAATAAATGACTGTACATATGTCCAACAATGGCAATCGCATTACGAAGCATGACAAGTGCGAAGCGCCGCGGGGATTCCATTGTATGTGAGCAACAGGGGGCCATTTGCGCGACTATCGCATGCAGTCTCGAGTAATCGCGAGTCGTTTAACGCCGCGCTCTCTCATTGGCCGAAAGCAGCCGCAGCGTCGTCGCGGCGTCGGCGGCGCCCTAATTAGCTGTGCGCATGCGCGTAGCGGAGCAGTTCACGTCGCAGTGAGTGACCAAGCGTTTCACGACAGAGAAGACCGTTCTCTGCTTGAAACAATCCGGTGGGATTTTGGTTCCAATGGTTGGAGTGCGGGAGTTATGATTGTAACGCGATTCGATGACGGTTATTGACAGGGTTCCTCCCGCCCCCCCCCCCCACCCCCGCTATCTTCCACATAGAGGGAGGAGTAGGGGTAGCGTTTTCCTCTGAAGGAGAGGGTGCGGTTTCCTCGAACTAGCTGAGGTTTTCAGCGGGAGTTTTCTTTACTTTCTCCAAACATGTGTCGGATCGGTACCTTATACTCCCCATCTACCCAGAATCTCTCCTTCCCGATTCCGTCTGTAAATTTATGTGATGTAGTCGATATCGTGTTTAAATGATTCTGAGAAAGATTTGCAGTAATGAATATGACGAATATATATATATATATATATATTGTTTCAATAAACACGTGCTAATTTTGCTGTCACCAATCAGTGTTCCCTCAGAATATGGTGAAAACACTAAATGGCAAGTAAACGTCATCATTTTGATAATAAACGTGAACTTCGAAGTTTGGAGCCGTGAGTAGCGTTGCCTGGGAGGAAACTCTAATTAAATTTGCATCTAAAAAAAATGCAAGATAACAGTTCTTCTAGAGACCACAAACTACTATTTGTAATGATTCCTCATTTGTTGGGAGGTGTGTTTTGTTTGTATGGCGGAAGAAAAAAGGACAGTTATACGAAAAGTTATCTTTTAGAAGTAACACGTGAAGGTGGTTGCTATGACGATGACGCTAGAGGAGATGACTATGTTGTGAGCGTAGGAAGAAGATAGAAGAGTTCATGCGCATTGACGTAACGGAGTCTCTGACGTACTGTTACACTGAGGCGGCACCGCAGCGCGAAACGTACTCGTATGTGTAGCAGATGGAGGACTTCTTCCTTTCGATGCTCACGTCTCCCTCCCCACTTGTACTCATGTCGCAAAAAGAAAAATAATTCGAATAATAAAAGTACTTTATTACCAAAAATTATCAGCGGACTGCGTATGACCTTGTGGATAACAATAAGCCAGTGGACCTAATGCCTTGTTGACACTCAAATATCCATATATCCCTGTGAATAACAATTTTTTTTCCAAATCCAAAAACATAAATAATTTAGTCTCAAGTATAGGAAATGAGCTATTTTCTATATACTATCTATGCTATGTGCGTTTTCTATATGCTATTGAACTGAATATAAATATAAGAAATATTGAATTATCACTTTATGTTCGATATCATAAAATGATATGATTTATTGTCAAAAAAGCACCCTGTGACCATGTGAGAACAACAAAGTACTTTTACTCTTGGGAATCAAGCAAGGGACCATCGAATTCCTTACAATCGACGGATCTAGACCCAGAAGCAGATTTGAAATTTCTGCTTCCCAAGGCAAAATGCACCCGCCTAAATTTGGAACAAACACCGTTGTAACAATCTATAGAATATTTAACATATATGTAGTAAATGGTGCAACCACACTCCAAACCCTGTCACAAACATTGGAAATCACACGGTCTTGTATGATCAACCAATTCACACTTGACAGAACAATTGCAGCCAATAGACCAGACATTGGTATCACAGACAGATCAAAGTGGACCTGCGTGCTCTTCGACGTGGCTATTCCTTGTGATGAGAATGTTGAAATTCAACTGAAATATAAAAGCCTATCCATTGAAATCAGTCGAATGTGGGGCGTGAAGGCAGACGTGGTAGCTATCATTGTTGGCGCATTGTTGTCGCTTTACGATGCAGTCTTGGTAGTAATTTAAAGAAGTTCCCTGGAAATACAAATGAATGTAGCAATGCGTGGAGCCGCCAATCTGCGCAGTTTTGTAAGAGCTCCCACACGGTGAATCATCTCCTTAGGAAGCTGGTTGTGACCTGGAGATATTCTTACAAGGGAATAGTCAGAAGAGACAGGTCGCAATAGGTCTTGAGTAAATAAGTAAATAAATTTATTGTCAAAAAACAGTACAAACTGCGTATGACCACGTGGAGGACAATAAACTAATTTACTCTCCGGAAGCAAGCAAGGGACCATCCCATCAATTCCAATCAAGGGCCCTAAGGCAGAGGCGGATTCAAAAATTTCAGCAAAAGTTCCTAGATAAGATAAAAAGTTAGCTGCGAGTTATAATACATATATAATGTCAATATGTTTGTAATTTAACGCAAATATGTTTGTAAAATTACATGTACAAGTTATTATCGAACTATAGATTATTTTGAGTATAGTGTTTAAAAATCATAAGAATTGAAATAACACTAAATTCACGATTTATTGTTACAATAAACACGCCCCTAGACAAAGCCTAGAGAACCTGTATGATAAATCCGCCTCTACCAGAAGGAAAAACGGAGAAAAACCCGGGCCAGGATGGGGCTACAGAATTTATGTACACAACCGTGCCAAAGTTGAGTACACATAAAACTAAATTAATAATAAAATTAAATTAATACTTTTTTTTTTCACTGAAAGAGTGTATTGCATAGGGTGCACTGTTAAAATTTTAGCTGCTGAGACGCACTGCAAGTAGCTTTTAATAATTTTTGAAAGTGCCAAAACAGAGTACGAATCGTCTGTATGGAAGCTGTGCAACCCTGTGCTTCTAGTGTGACGCAACAATACGTACACGCGTCACAGAGGGCCTTGTTTCATTCGACCGTCTTTTGCGCTACTGATAAGGACCGTGTCTTCTGCATTTCATTTCCTTTTAAATCTTTGTTTTGTCTGGTCACAGCAGTTGTGAAAATAAAGAATGCGCAAACATCTCGTTCATTAGATGTGCACGGTGCCAGACGAATGTGTGTTTTCAGCATTGTATTGTGTCATCTCATTTCTGTAATGTTTACAAAGAATAAACAATAGTTTATGCAGAATTACAGATATTATTTTTTTCCAACTAACATCAGAGTATGACTATTAATAGTAAATTTTTTTTTTGTCCAACAGTATGACTACGTTAAATTAAAAATCTTAATATATTTATTATCAAACATTATTTCGAATAATGTGATTAAGCTTTAATAATTTCCAATGACTGTCTTTAATTTAAAAAAGGAGGAAATTATAGATTGGAATACTTTAACAGAGAACTGTGATTAGGGAGTAATGAAAGTTTCAACTGTTTCATCATTAGTTCTATATTTACTGGATAATGAAAAGTTGATATATTCTTGTTAAAATGACAATAATTATAGTTGTAATTATAGAGCTAGTTTGATGACTTGCAAAAAATCCTACGTAATGAGCTGTCCAGCGCGTTCACTCCCGTCCGTCCTTCCGTAACGCCTTCCGTAACGTTGAGGGGTGTACAATCGGTCATTTGAAGCGTTTTTGTTTGGCATTCTCAAAAAAAATTTTAATAGCTACTTCCAGGGCGTCTCAGCAGCTGAAATTTTAACAGTGTACCCAATTCAATACACTCTTTCAGTGGAAACAAATCAATACCTGTTTCGACCTGTCACTTCTGACCGTTTCCTTGTTTCATTTATCTGGCTACCACAACCTCCAGACATTAAATTAAATAATAATAAATAATATTAATCCCGCACTAATCTCGTACCCGTAAATAATCCCGTACTACAAGTACTTCCCAAAATCCATTTTAGAGAAAAGCAGGTTGAAAATTTATTTTGAACTCAACAAACTCAAGAAAATCACACACATCATAGATGATGCAATAACCAGCACCCACAACCTACAAACAACTTACAGTGATAAAATTTAAAAAAATATGAAGATTTGAAATTCTTCGCTTATGGAACATGAGTGTGTATATACGAGTATAGTTCCTATTGTCCTGTCCACCACTGGAGTGATCCTTCACAGTCTGCATCTGAGTATCAATCGGCTTCATCTCCCAAAAATCTTGTTTCTAACTTTACACAAAAAGCAGCCATCCTTAACAGCTGTTGAATAGTCGGAAGATTTTTAAATTGTGATATTGCTTGAGGTGAGGATGCTTGGTATACCCCGCACCTCACCTGAATCCAACTGCAAGTTCATGAACATAATAATAATAATATTTGTTACACTATCAATCCCAATTGCTGATGCCCCTAGGAAGGTGCCTTGTGGGCCTCCGGGAATATACAAATACGAGAAAAATAAAGATGTTATAGCGAATAAAAGGTTCCGAAATTATGTACGTATAAGATGTTCGAGGGATATGACTCATGGGAGTACGGTAGCCCGTATTTTAACTCCTATCGTAAGAAGTGAAGTATTTTCTTAAAAACTTCCTAGGATTTGGAAGTGGTAGCAACGGTCTTGTGAAGAGTTGTTCAACGTTTCTCTCGCTGTTTGAAGTCGCGAAGCAAAAGTGTCATGGCGGCGGTCGTTACAAAGCGTTTGAATCGTGACGAAATGCTGGAGCATCCGTTTGTGCGGACACGTCTCGCTTTTCGTCTCTTCTTCTTCTTTTTGTTCTCCTTTACTTCGAGTGACGTGAACACGGGACATTACAAGCGCAAAAAGGAAAGAAAAGGCACAACATTAGCTACCATCCCCAACAGATAATGTGGAAACAAAAAAAGTGTATAATGGATGATTGCTTTACACGTCATTCTTTGAATATGTGTCTGACTCCACCACATAAATACACTTTGTTTCCTTTAAGGATTTTTTTAGTTTTTAAATATCTCGATCTTTGTAAAATTACGAAGTCTCCTGTAATGTGTTTAGCAAGTAGGAAATGTTTTAACTAATTTATTGACATTTCTTCTATAACGAAAAGAAAAACTAAATTATACTATTAATATTTATGGTTAATTATTTGTTTCATGAACTTAAAATGAAATACTTTCTGCAAAGTTATTTATTAAAAATATTCATTTGCTGTGGAATTTGCGTATGTTATAACACTTACTCAAATCAATTTACATTTTTTTCCTAGTATGACAGCTCGTAATCTTCGCACATAAAGAAATTAAAAACTCCCGATAAATCAATAAAATTTATGAGACAACCGAAACCATTAAGTGTTTATTTAAACATTTTTAAAGTGGTAAAATAGATAAAACGTTTATTACTATAATGAAATACCCATAAATAACTGACGATAAAAGCCTTCGATCGAGCTGAGAGTAATTTTCGTAATAATTTGTTTATTCTCGATAGTTTAACGAAGTCGTTTCTTGCCATAAACATCCTCCATGATCGTTTAGTGAATGTTCTCATCTTCTACGTGATCCTCGCTCATTGAGTTCATGTTCTGTGAAATGTAACCATTTAATGAACGTTGCTCCAATCATGCTTTTCATCGCGACGTGACCATTATCCTGTACAACTGTTATTCATTAACACACGCACCTCCAATTACATGTCATTGGAGGGGTCTTATTCTTTAATAGAGACCACTTATGATATAAAGCCTTACTTATGGAGAAGGATAATGAATGTTTTGGATGTGAGTTTCCTATCAATCAAATGGTACCGTCTACGTGCGCGCAGATTTTATACCGCCATTTCTAGGTCACTAACTCGCACGGTAATGGCAGATAGGAATACGAACTGCACAGGATTTACCTTGATATTTCAAAATTTAATCGTCTTTGAATTATTATCAAATGAATCTTCGTAAATTTATTAAAAATATATGAAGCATCATATATTATTTACCGTGAGTCAGATATTGAAACAATATATTTTTATCTTAAAGGGTTTCAAAATATATATTTTTTACAGCTGTGAGAAATTAGTATTTGAAGGACAATAAATTCAGTGTCAAGAAAGCAGTTAAAAATTGCGTATGATCACCTGAAGGACAATAAATTAATTTACTCTCTGGAAGCAAGCAAGGGACCATCCCATCAATTCCGATCAAGGGACCTAAAGGCAGAGGCTAAGGATTCAAAAGAATTTCAGCTTCACTTTACTCCTACGATAAGAACAAGAATAGTTCGGTACATATTGTAATTTGTAACTGATGGAATATCTACAAGTTTGTATTTAATAAAACACACAAAATTTCTTGCAATAGAAGTACGCATTCTTTTATTTATGTCGTGCTTTTGTAGATATCTCTTGTAACACGTTATTATCAAGCGATAGATTATTTGTTAAATATTGTTTATAATGCATTAAAATAACACCAAGTTTGAGATTTATTATTCCAATAGACGCCACCCCCAGACAAGAGCTTAGAGAGTCTCGAAAAATCCGCCTCTTTCCGAAGGAAAACCGGAGAAAAACCCGGACCAGGATGGATAAACTATGAGTAAACTATTTTGTTTGACTTAAAAAGGTTTATGTTAAGGAAAACTCTCCTTGAGTGTTTCCGAAGAAGCAGAGAAACGTTTGTGGGACACCCTCCAACGCATTCAGAACCTGTTCTATGCCTCTTATCTTAACACTTAAGCCAATATGCACAGCGTGTAGTCCCTAACGCACGGTTGAGCCTCTTCCAACCCATTTGCAACCCACGCGCTCTTGTGACATTTTTTAAAAATCTTCCTTTTCACCTTTCGGTTATATTCGTTTTGGGTCTCCTTACAACTCTCTCTTTCCTTACAATCTGACTTGGACTGAATCGTTTTAACCGTCAAAAATGCTTTGGGAAGCAAAAAATTCCTTTGTACAAGTTACAAACGTTCTCGTTTACCTCATAGAAAGAAAAAAAAAGTTCAGAAACGAAACAAGAGAAATTGTAAATTATTTTATAAACATTTTCGAACTTTTCTATTATTTATTTACTTATTTATTATATCCTGTACCCATACTCAGTCAATAACAGAATGGAATGATGATGGGTGAATGTCGTGGGTGGGTGATAGGTAGGGGAAAAGGGGAATACCCTCAAGAAAAGAAGAAGAAAAACCAACCGCGAACTCCGTTGCATCCACTTTGATCAGACAGGGTTTGACCCAGCGTCGCCAGAGGTAGCAGGAGAGGACGCTAAGCACTGCGCCACGGGACAGCCAAAAATAATCAAATAAGTCAAAAGTGAATAGAAGACTATATTCTGATGGTTTCTTGAATTTGAAAAACAACCCGGTACAAGAAAATTAAAACATTTTGTTACTTATCTTTCACCACTGAGGGGTCAAGTAAGAGAAAAAAAATTCTGAATGACATGATCAAAAACGAAATAAGTTATTGGTCATTTTTAAGACCAAACATATTGTCCGAAAAATGAATTAAAATATAGGTTTTTGCTTAAGATAATATAGTGCAATATGACTTATGTTGGTATATAAATTTACAACAATAAATAATTTTATAAATTAAAGAAAATCAGATTCGTGTTTAAAAAAAGAACTCTTTTCTCAACGTATCGAGAATTACGTCCACTAACATGTGATACAGCGTCGTCGGCGGAGCGATTGGCGCATTTACACACTCGAAGGGTAACAAAGAGAGGTATTTCCCGCGCACGCGCAGCAACTACAGCTCATTGCAGCTACGTACGACACATCCTCCTCGTGTGGGACGAGTGAGGAGGTCGCGTATACAAGAGACGCCTCCCATTCAATATCTATATACAATAAATGGTTACAGTATCCTGTACACAGTGGCGAATCTATGGGGGGGGGATAAGGGTGCTATAGCCCCCACCCCCACCCCTCTTGATTACAGTGTAGATCCGCCCCTGTCCTGTACCAACCCTTAAAGGTTGTTCCATGAACTCTGTATGCAATCTAAATTTAATTTTTATATTTCTCCGTATGATATCCCACTGTCTCTTTCGCTCGTGGTCATAAGTGACGTGGTCGCTCTCTCTCCGAGGACCTTCTCTTTCCTCCTCTGCGTCGGCGATGGACGCGCTTCTTATGTAAAGGGCTCCACGAAACGCAAACGCCGACGCCATCTGCTGCTCCCTTCGCTCAACGACTCAACTCACGCTCGTGTACGCACCGTGTTTTGCAAGTGTTAGAACTCTGCCGAGACTTCGGTCATTCGCGTGTTGCGTGCGGACTGCGATGCATTCGAGGGACCAAGGAGCGCTGCTGTCCACTCCAGGGCGACTGCATGATTGCAGGAATATTGACAGTTTTTATTATTCTTACAAGTTTCCCTTCCCATATATCCATTCACATAATATATATGTATAGTAGCCTCTTCACTCTAGTCATGGTTAGATGGGATGACCTGAAACTTGCCCTGAGACATGAAATAAAGTAATAATAATAATAATAATAATAATAATAATAATAATAATAATAGGAGGAAAAACTGCTCAAATATAAAGAGTTGGTTATTCAATGCCAGAGAATGTGTGAAATGAAGAAGTTTGCCCAATTATAAACGGTGCCACAGTAACACTGAGCAAATATACAGACGACAACCTACAGAACATTCCTGGAAAGATCAATCTCACCGAGATCCAAAGAATAACTTTTCAGGGGACGACTTACGTTCTTTGGAAAGTGTTCATCTGAAAACTTCTTAAAGAGGCGCAGTTTACCGGAAGTAGAAATTCCTTGGGCACTTTCATACGTTTTAGTTATGCTGAGAAGGTAGACCAAATAATAATAATAATAATAATAATATTAATAATAATAAATTTATTGTCAATAAAGCAGTAACAAACTACGCATGACCACGTGGAGGACAATAAACTAATTTACTCTCCAGAAGCAAGCTAAGGACCAACCCATCAATTCCGATCAAGGGCCCTAAGGCAGAGGCAGATTTAACATTTCAGCGCACTCAAAAGGTAAAAATAAAAATAGTTACCTTATTGTTATGATATTAACAGAATATAAACAAACTTGGATTTAATAAAACACAAATAAATCATAGTTCACAAGTACGTATTGCTACCAAAATATGTATTATTCGGAGAATATTGTTTGTGAATCGTAGGTATTAAAATAAAAAATTAATTACAGATTAATTATTACAATAGACCGCTGCCCCTAGGCAAGAACGCCTGGACGGAGTAAATTAGAGTGAAGAAGCTACCTCTAGATTACCGCTGTCTTTTTAAGTCGCTTGTTCAAGATGCCTTCCCGACTTTTAAGTTTACGAGAACATTTCTGTTAACCTGTGGCTGCGCTATCTCTCTCAATTCTCATATCATCACTTGAAATCTCTCCTGGAAAATTAAGAAATTACTCATATGACCTTAATTAATATTTGCCAATTCAACTAATTCTATCTATATCATATTAGTGCCTCCAAAGAAGTCTATTCTAACTTGCGTTCTTGCTCAAAACATTAGGATATTATTTCCTCGTACGATTATTAACGTCAACAATGAATCTTTATCGCATTCTTTATTGTTTTTTAAACAAATTCTATTCATATTTTCTACTACAAAAATGAATTCAAATAAAATAATAGCTGCATCTAGCATGTAGTGTTGTCAAAATACTTCTAATTTTTATTGTTGAATGCATTTTCTCGAAAAGAAATGTCTTTTCTCTGGACGTTGCCCCGTCAACCACCCTAGCTCGAACCATAATGATATTTCGTTTAGAAATATTGTCTCTATTATTAGTAACATATATTACTGACGTAACTCGGGTACTTTCGCCCACCTTTTAGAATGTTAACTCCTAGATGTGCACATTCTAACGCTCTCTGAAATATTATTGTGTGTTGCGTAATCGTTTTATTATAAATGAACGTGAATTTTTTATGTTACATAAGAATGCACATTTCTTCCAAGCAATATCGATTTATCATTGAAATGAGAAACAATTTGATGACAGTAAACACGGAACGACTCTCCATTATTGAACAATTGAAGAGAGTCTCTTGTTATTGAGTGAAGCGAGCGTGATTTGTCTTCTGGAAGATGGCCTCCAGGAAGAATGGTAATTGCAAGAGAACGGGAAGTTGAGCTCACGACGATTTGTGCTGATTGAGTAACCGTTGAGCGCAGTAACGGGGAACTATCGGACCCGACGTCTGATTTCCCTTTTCTAAACGACAGGGAGAGTGTCGTGCAATATCGCAATCCAAGATTTTACTTTAAAAAAATTATATTTCGTCGTATGAGTAAAAGAACATGGGAAAACATGAGCACCTCGGGAGGGATAATTTCATTATTACGATTACACCGATTTTAATACATTGGAAGAACAAGATTTATCTTGGTTTCCAATAAAAACATTTAATAGTATTTTCTT
The DNA here is from genome assembly GCA_002313205.1 of Laupala kohalensis. Classification (NCBI taxonomy): domain Eukaryota; kingdom Metazoa; phylum Arthropoda; class Insecta; order Orthoptera; family Trigonidiidae; genus Laupala; species Laupala kohalensis. The sequence continues at coordinate 116,212 of NNCF01131073.1, read as the reverse complement.
GAAAAAAAAAAATAGTCATCTCCCACTTTATTCATTTTGAAATCTGTTGTTTATCTTTTTTAAGTATTTTCTAGTTTAAATATCTTCGCCACTATTACGATCGTTCATACGATATAGTGCTATTTGAAGATTCAGATAAATACAACAAAAGCATGTTTATTGTATTTGATTGAACTATTTATTAGAAAGTGATTTAATAATAAAACCTTTATAAGTGTCATTAAATTTAATACTTTAACAATATTTTGTTTTAAAACATTCTTTTATAGTACAAGAGTTTTAATCCTGCGTGATGTACAGCTATTCTTCGTGATCTTCTGCCGTTAATGAATAGGAGCGAGAATGCAACATCTTGAGGAACTTACAAATTTACCGAAAGTCCTTTTAAGGTAATATTAGCGAACGAAGTATTAAATCACTAAAATATCTTAAATCTGCTTATGTTCACTGAGGAACATATACATATTGTAATTTCAATTTGAAAAATATACCTCATCGGCCATTTAAATGAAATAATTGCAAATAACTCATAATAGGTGTTGTATTACATTGCGTCTTATGAAGAAAACATGTTTTTAAAGAAGACCTACTTGTACATGACTAAAGTGAAATGAAGTTTACTTTGATTTGTAGTAAATTTCCCGTGTTATTTTTTACATCACTTTTATCTATAGGACATTTGAGAAAGCTGTTTAACTTTTTCCGAGGTGAGATGCATAAATCACGGATCCGTTGCGCTCGGCCGCCATGTTTGTCCGCCATGTTTGTACGTCATTTCAAACGAGTCAAGCGAGTTCCTGAATATTGTTTGCACTGTATTGTTAACTGATAGATACAAATTAAATTATGTTTTTTTCTTCGTTATTATTAATATTGAAGTTTTTTAAAACAATTAGAATAATAATAAAGAAAACAATTATACATCTCCGTGAGTTGACTAGCACGGAGTATTGGTCCCAACCTTTGGCTCTTGAAGATAACTTGTGGGTTCGATTGGCGAAGAATGAACCCCGCGAAGCGGACGGTGATGTCAGTCACGTTGCGAAACGATAATTGCTGAATCGAGATCTTTACGTCGACCTTATGAGTAACGGACCGTCATCATCTTCGCTGGATTAAGTTAGTTAAATGATTTCATTCTTAGAACGTGCATAAATTGCGGAAGAGAAAGTTTTGTGACTGGTCAAAAGTTTGACCTCAACGGTATTAGGTCAGTTCCGCATCTTTCAGTGTCCAGGAAATAATTCGAATTATACTTATGTGTGTGAACGAAAATGATAATTTGATAACGCCTAAACAAGGGACAACAGAATTTTGTGACATTAAATTAAAAATCAAAGTTCGTTATAACTTTTGACTACTCCCTTCACTTTTTAACTCACAACTTCAGATTACCTACTCGTGGAGGAGTGTTTGCAACGTCAACGGCCCTCAGGTGAAAATTGCGACGGACCGGGACTCGAACCCGGGATCTCCTGTTAATGAATGGTGCACCCCGTTCTCTATTTAATTAAAGACTGCTCTTCCATCTAATCGTGACTACTGTGAGGGATTTGGGAAGGAGATATGGCGGGTTGACGGGGAACTGTATGTATTCGTTTGGCATATTGATGGGGAGACTACTCGCGTTTACTATACCCTAATAGTTGCATAATTTTTACAAAAATTCACATGTTTGTTAGTCTCAGCAATGTGTAGATAAATGATACATTTGATTTACATATTTTAAGCTTGGTAAAGGGCCTCGTCAACGGCCGGGTTTAAAATGGCGACGGGCCCCAACTCGAACCCGGGACCTGATGTTCTGGCCACTGGTTTGCTGCCACTGCACTGCCCCGTCTCGACTCCCAAAGACCGTACGCAACATCCACCTGGCCTGATACGTTGACTTATCTCACCCCACACAGGGGAAAAATTTTTGGTAGCACTTTTATCCGGATTCCACGTACGTACGTGTTGGATGCGAGTTTTAACTCCCAACTTCCGAGTTCCTACTCGGATATCGATGCCAGACGATGCAAACTACCCTCCCCAAGTAGATACTCGGAAGTTGTGAGTTCATGGTAAAGGTGCTTATCATACTATTTGGTGACCCCTGTTCAGAAAGTTTCTTTTTATTCTTTGAATTTCATTATCCAACAAAAATATTGTTTGCATCCTATTTTACATACAAGAATAGATGACTGTCTCTAATGAAAACAAACGAAGTATTTTAATAGCTTTCTTAACGAGTAACCGATGACGACATGGCGAAAACCTTGGAACGTCGTTTCGATGTGTGGGGAGGTGACCAATACCAGCTATTTGGGAATTCCTCCTTGTACATAAACACGGGCGTTAATTAAATGAACTGAAGATCTCGTTAGTGGATGCTGAGAAGTGATGATGACGGGGGCTTGTTGCTTAACATGCACATGCAAAAATTAAGTGGTTTCCCAGAAGAGAAATATGGGATGGTGCAGTGAATTTGTTTATGTTAATATGTTTTCTCAAAGACCGGACTGTGTGACTTAATATATACAACAATTTTTTTCTCATTTTTATAGAAGTGACCATCGAAGAATATTTGTGTGGCAAGAACCGACCGTGAATTTCGTATTCCGATTTTTTGTACATATACTCTATCACGACAAGGCTGCTTTGATATTTCTGATGACACTGCGATTACTTATTGTAACTAAATATTATTTTACTATTTTTTACACGTCTTGTTCATGTGCTACATTTTTTCGTATGACACAAAAAATAATTCCTTATTGTTGGCTTTCAACTGTCAAGAGAAAAATAATTGAAAGCTATTTTCGACAGTAGTTTTTTCTTTCAAGGAAATCAAAGTGCGATACAATTGTTTTGTATTATATTATTTGAATCGAACGTGGTTAAACATGAAGTATTTTGAGTACCATTTGAAGTAAATAAAGACAGTTACATTACCGTTATGAAAACGTACTCCACTCAAATTGATTACCAAGAGAATATATATCGCACACTTATCCGTCTATCAACTTATGTTTAAAAACAGTTAATCTTATTCTTAAAGGAGTTCCATATCCTATCCGGAAACTCTTTTACCTGATTTTTTTTGTTTATAGCTGATACAGCGTATGGTATTTCGATGTAAATAAGAAAATTGGCTTCTCCATTCAATAAAATTTATCAACAAATATAAACATATTGTCTAGAAAGCAGTACAAAGTGCGTATGACCACGTGGAGGACAATAAACTAATTTACTCTCCGGAAGCAAGCAAGGGACCATCCCATAAATTCCGATCAAGGGCCCTAAGGCAGAGGCTAAGGATTTAATACTTATAATATTTTTTTTACAAAATACATACTGTTATCAATTTATTATACCGAAATGAAATGTAGATATAATTGGAGATTAATAATAACAAAAGCATTTAACGACATTCCCGCGTATGAAAAGTCCGCCACTATCCTGAGGAAAAACGGAGAAAAACCCGGACCAGGCTGGGGATTCCCGTTACAGAAACAGTTCGTATTGTAATGGGAATAAAATAAAGAAGTGTAGTGTTCAATACATCCTTCTTTTCTAAAACAGATCGGGAAAAAAGCGACTCCCTTCGAGGTTTAGAAATACCATGTGTCATAATCTTGAAACTCACAAGCCTAATTCTAAAAGTGAAGCTCAATCCATCCATTTTGATATTGCTTGTATTCGATGATGAGGTATCATTATCCGTCGTATCCCATAGCCCTTGGCCAGCAACCGAAATGAGCCAATCGTGTGCGTTGCGTGGGGAGGTATCATCCCACACGCGCTGAGTGGATGGGAGGTTTATGAATTCTACGAACGCGGTCTGCAGGATCCGGGCGCGCAGGTGGTTCAGACGAATTTGCATTGCGGATGCGGCTGCTACGTTTCATCGCTTCCCACATCTCACTTGTTCTGAGCTTACCAACACACACTCTACAGACTGAATTTTTTATTATTAAAATATAATTACTATTGTATGGAGTGACTTTACTTGCGTCAGGTTTTGGATTTTTTTTTTTTTCGATAATATTGATCATTCCTGAATCCCAGTTGATATCTGTTGGAAATGTTTGTCGTACTCAATAATCATAACAACTGCGAATCAAACATAAAGAATTTGAACATAGAAACAGGCTGGCCGACAACAATAACAATGCATGATCATCAATGATGTGTAAAAAAACAGGTTGTTCTCAATATATGTTGTATATGTTAATAAATTTGTTTATTGTCCTCCACGTGATCATACGCGGTTTGTAACTGCATTTTTGACACGAAATTAATTTATATTCATTCATGTGCCGAGAATCTTCTCAATGCCAATTTAATGATTCGTAATAGTTTTTAAAATAATTTAGCTGATGTTCAGATATTTTTCGACATATTATTGTCAAACAAGTGGGTCGAATCTGTTCAGGCATTGGTTCTGTATTTTTGACGTGTTATTCCGTCATGCGAAGAGGATCATCTCTGGAGCACACTGTCTTTGAATGAGTTGAGTCTTGATTATTGCCGAGCTCAGGAAATTTTCCCTTGATGCCATAGGTCGATTCAAATTTCTTGCCATCAAGATTTTTAAAAATATATATTAGAGGAAATTATTCGACATTATATGATTTAGCATATTAATTACAAGTTCCTTTGTTGACTATATTCGAGTGACAATCCTGTTTCACTCAAGTTGGGCGAGCCCAGAAATTTCCTTGCTTCATCCCAGTTCGATACCTGGTCGAGTTATCAGGTTATATCATCGATTTAACCAATAGAACTGGCAACCACGCACTAACTTCAAGTGTATAAAAGGCACATGGCCCTTGCTTGTCGGCAGACATTACTTCGCTGACTACCGGACATTACTTCGAGACATTACTTTGCTCACTTCATTGGTCACATCACTGCGCTTACTTCAATACATCACTTCACTGCGTCCACATTACTTCGCGTGATTCAAGACTGTACTTTATTGCTTCTACATCTCTTCACATCGCTGCAACGCGAAAAGGGATTTTATGACCACGCTACTATCGGTCATAACCAGGTTGGAATTTGGTAACAAGATACCGTTCTACCTGCTCTACTCTACAAGCAACTCAGCTGTTTCCAGGACTGTTTCTTCACATCTCATCACATCAGCACGCTCTCTTGGAAACCAGTATTCTATCATTATTTTTCATTACTTTCATGGCATTTTTTTAAACCATCTGTTCTTGTTAGTAATCACTATTCATTTTTCGCCTTATCCTGTACTCATTCTCTATTCTTCTTTCTCCATCATTTCTTGTGCAGGCAAATCACAAATGTCTACACAGCTGATATTTCGATATTAAAGTACATTATATTCATTGTTCAGTGTTTCTTCAAATAATATGAATTGTTCGTTTGTTTACGGGTGCTGAAAGTTTTAACCCTTAAAATAATTCTTTAATTTTCTTTTCGCTTTTCTCTATCTTTTCGATGAGATATACCTTCAAGATCTTTGTAGAACATGTAGAATTCTCTATTACCTGTTTTGCGTGAATTTTAATGTGTGTTCGAAACATTTATTAAACAACAATGTATTACAAGTCGAATAGATATATTTGAACGATCATCAAGACTTGAGTCAGTACTCGACTGGAACCTTTATTACACCAACATTCACACACGTGTAATACATAAAAAAATTCTAGCGTTCTCTTTTAAAACCGAGAAGTAATATTTCGTTTTAAAATTGATCCGTATATTCATATATAACTCGCGGAAGTATAAATGACGATTACTAAACAGTTCTATATATTTATATATTTCCTCGTTCTGTTATACTGACCGTCTGTTTCCCTATCATTATCTCCATTTCTCCTTCCGTTTCTCATATTCCGGCAGGCAACGTTCCGCTTCACCTGAGCTTCCTATATCTGCTGCTCACGACCGCTTGTAACACCATACGAACTTCCCTCCCTCCTGAGTTCCGCATACCGACGCTAACTTGTTTTTCCAGTGCGTGACGTATATCTGCCGATTTCTAACGCGCTTTTCGTTTATTGCTTCGTCGTCTTTTTTTTCCCTCCCCCCTCCACCTAGTCCTCCACACCTCTTCGTATATCGATATGTTCAACTGCAAATCTCTTCCGTATAGCGACTCCCACGCTGGGATATTTCCTGTCCCCGTGTAACATGTGGAGAAACGAACAATGGTGGTCAAAGGCTCGTCCATAAAATTTTATGAACCCTGCACAATTAATCTTTTACGTATATATGCATGTACGAGTAAATATCTGGAATATTTCTCGAGAACTGCTCGAACAATTTTGTTGAAATTCACAGAATAGAGGTTTCGAGAATAAACCAGCGACCTAAACACACTTATGTTTTAGTAGTCTTTAATACTAGAAAATACTTGTATAGACATGGACGTGTTTTTTCATCGAAGTATCATCGTAGTATGGAAGCTTACATGTTGATCAAGGAACTTCAAGATCCAAGTTCGGTATCCAGCCGTCCACGTTTTAGTTTTTGAAATTTTAGGACCATGTTGTTGCTCGTGGTAATACATCGGTGCTGTTTTACACATCTTATGATTAATTAAAAAGCATGTGTCTATTTTGTTTTAATTGTAATACGTCATTGCCATCTGACAAAAGGTTGGTCATCAAATATTCATATCTGCGGAAACTGATGTTAAAATAATAATATTATTTTGTGAATATAGTGAAAGTAATTGTAATTTTATCCAATGTTTTATTCAATATAAATAAATTTATCGNTATATATATATATATATATATATATATATATATATATATATATATATATATATATGTGACGAATATTTATAAACTGCGTTGTGGCTATTGTTTCTCTTAAGCGAACTATTGCATAGTTTGTTATGAGGTGATGGCTTTCTCTATTTAAACCAATACATAAGAAAAACCCAAGAAAAAAAAAATACATAAGATGACAACAACCGTAAGTCGTGATGTTTGCACAGTATCATTAAGTTAATTAACCTAACCGCAAGAGTTAGCCTAATATGCTTTTTATTGCACTACCGTTCTGGTTCATCTTACCGTCTATGTTTAAATTACAAGTTTATTGCTAATTATTAGTTCGAAGTATTAAAATTCTGTCAATTTGAGTTAAATTAAATGAAATCATGATAACGAAATGTCGTGAATTTATGAGCGTTACATACTTCATCAATGTAATATTGATCACATTTCATTTTATTTTCACTGAATTATAAAGATAACTGAAAACATTCCGTCACAATGGAACATTCCACACGTTACAAAACTATTTCTCTCTCTTCTCGAAGTCTTTGAAACTGGTTTCTCCTCTTGATGAACTCCACTTAAAACAAACGGCTAGTTATTCCTTGTCACGAGTTTTTAAACTGAAAGAGATAAACTTAACGCCTCTCATTTTGTGCACAATTTCCACTTTTGCAGATCTAGAGTCCTCTCGAAGGAGTTCTTTGCGTTCTTTTGTCCGTTTTTGTTGTTGTTCTTTTTAGTCCTTTTGTTCGTTCAAGGAATCATTGAAGTTCCCATAACCTGTAATGAACTACATTTATTACTGTAGATTTAAATAAAATCATGTACGTTCCTTGTATACAAAGGCCACCTTTTGTATATAATTGTATGTTACTCTCAGTTTTTTGCTGTTACTCCACCAGGCTTGTCATGCTTCTAGAACATGCTTTTTGTTCGTTTCTTATACATTTTTTTCTCTCGTGTGTAAACCGTTCCATTGGCTTCTATTCGCCCGTCAATTTCTAGTAATCTTCTGAACTTCAATTTGGCAACAGATACGTTTAATGGTAGGACCCCGTGTATAATTTCCAAAGCTTCTATAGATATTCTATAGATTCTCTAGGCTTTGTCTAGGGGCGTGTGTATTGTAACAATAAATCGTGAATTTAGTGTTTTTTCAACTCTTATGATTTTTTAAACACTATACTCACAATAATCTATAGTTCGATAATACCTTGTACATGTAAATTTACAAACATATTTGCGTTAAATTACAAACATATTGACATAATATATGTATTATAACTCGCAGCTAACTTTTTATCTTATCTAGGAACTTTTGCTGAAATTTTTGAATCTGCCTCTGCCTTAGGGCCCTTGATCGGAATTGATGGGATGGTCCCTTGCTTGCTTCCGGAGAGTAAATTAGTTTATTGTCCTCCACGTGGTCATACATGGCAGTTTGTACTGATTTTTTGACAATAAATTTATTATTAAATTTATTGTTTTATCCGCTTCCTCACCCCCAATTTGGTGTAAGCATGCATCTTGTATTTGTTTCGGGTTCTCGCTGTCTGATATGAATGAATGCTACTGTGTCCCCGTGCGTTGGTCTCTCCTTTGAATATGTGTGCAGTAGCGGCGATTGGAAATCAAAAGTGGGGGGTTGGGCAAAACATGTCCACAATTTTCATCCACATGACATTTTCTGCATATTTCCAACTAAGTATGATTTAAATAATGAAATAAATCAAAGGAAAGACAATTGGTGATAACCACATCAAGTATGGAGTATTTTCTTTTTATAATTCCCACTTTTAGACGGTTAAAATGAAATTTTTATTTTTTCTTAAAAAAGTGCCCCCCCCTTCTAATCGCCGCCACGGTATGTCTTCAAGATCTGTATGTAATCATCTATCATCTGAGAATCCTATTCTCTTCTTTCTTTCCTTCCTTTTTTCTCCTTCTTTACTTCCCCACTTCCTTCCGCCCACAACCTTGACTGCTGCTGCCTCTTCGTGATCTCGTGAATGATCAGCGTTTCCTCTCCGGAACCGGAATTCGGATGCGAGGAAATCCTGCGCCTCCAAAGCGCAGAAGTGATAAAGTGTCACGCGTGTGTGTATGCGTGAGTGCACCTCACAAGCACGCGGGAACACGTCTTTATCTCCAGCGTCCACACGCATCGACAACACTCACGGACGTCTCTCTCAAGGGTTTTTTTCCATGGAGACGAATCACTCGGTTTCTTTTATTTCCTCATTAAAGTACGCTTTTTAAGACTAACATGTTTTGGTGTATAACAATACTTTTGTTAGTGTTTGCACGTTGTACGATAAAAATGGTATCGTGGAACAAGTAATTATAAGTCTCTTAATAGTTCTTCTTCTTTATTACGAAACAATTTTTTTTTTCAGGAAGGTAGCGTTGAAACTACACGGATAGACCTGGCGTTTCAGTTCGTAATACATCACCTTCATCGTCTTTTGTTGATATTTCGAACCGCAATTCTGAATCTCGTTCACAATAAAACTCTACAAATATCCTCTGGGCATATGCTATATTACGTGTACTCTACACATGGAGGAGATACGTGAAATATTCCCTCTCTGTCAGATGCAAAATGGCGACGAGTCGGGAATCGAACCCGGGATATCTGCTATGATCGCAGGGGTGTTAACCACTACGCCACCCGTTCGCTTTCCACAATTGTACTCCATTTACACCGAGACCTAAATTAATACTACAATTAATCAATAGTGTAGAGTTGTGGAAAGCGAACGGGTGGTGTAGTGGTTAACACCCCTGCGATCATAGCAGATGTCCCGGGTTCGATTCCCGTCACGTCCCCATTTTCACCTGACCGAAAGGTATCGTATATCCTTTAGGATTCACAAAAAAACAGTGCTCCGTGATTCTTTGAGTTTGGTACAAGGAGATGTATAATAGCCAGCGTGACCCCTTGCACAGATTCGTTACTGATTCTAAAGCATACTGAGTTGACTTGGGAGGTTGGGATAAGAGTAAAAATCCTTTGATGCTAGACCTTCAACCATCAGCCCATCTCTTTAAGTTGACTCCCAAACTCTCTTTTTCTTTTCTTAAAAGAAACCATCGCAAACCTCCTTTCATTTTTTTTATTTTGTACAATTTGATAAAACGTATGTAAGGTATATTATCAATTTTACAAAAAAGTATTTTGCGATTATTTACGGCAGCCAAAATATGGCATGGAACGAGGATAATAATTTTCCTTATTCCTTTATTCCTCGACAGGTTGATCCTTATTGGTTCGACTCCAAAGCACTTGCAGAGTGTGTTCGTTTCTTCTACTTCATAACCAGGGTATTTTCTCTTTTTTTTTAATTTCCTTATTTGTCTCGGTAGATGTGAGAGATACCTACGCATTTAAAATCTGTAATTAATTAGCTAAGTAAGAAGAAGAAGGAGCCTAGTCGATATATGAAGCGAGGTATAAACCAACCGCGTGTTGAAGAGCGACGCGACGCGCATGCGTCGTCGCCTGTTAGCAGGTGCTGAAGGACTCTTCTCTTCCCGTAATTAGCAGAAGAGGCAAAAGAACGTCGCATTCCGCACGGAGGAATTCGAAAGCGACTTCGGTGGAAGAGCTGCGTCATTTACGTTGACTACTGGAAAATGGTTGCGATTCGCAAATTAACGCGCGTGAAATAGTAGGTAACTACGACTCCGATAAAAGTGGAATATATGGTTAAGGTGGGAGAGCGGATAAGCTGTGTGTCTCACCAACGCTAGGTGTTCTCTACGGTGATGGTTTGTCTGTCACTCACCTAAAGGTGGTGGCGAGCATTCCCACTCTTATACCTTAAACTTAAGGTAGTACCAACGTAGCTAGAATTAAATCACTAAAATATCTGAAATCGGCGTAAATCAACAGAGTAACATGTACTTAATGTGATTTCAAATTTTTAAAAAAAACATACCTCACAGGCCATTTAAACGAAATAATTTTTTTTAAAAGACCAACTTTTAAATCACGAAAGTGATGGACATTTACCTTGATTTGTAGAAATTTTTTTACATCGCTATAGGTGACGGGACATCAGAGAAAGACATTTCACTTTTTCCGAGACGTTCCTTCGGAACCCTTGCGCTCGGCCGCCATGTTTGTACTTAATGCTATTCTGCTTCATTTCAAACGAGTCAAGCGAGTTCCTCAATGTTGTTTTTACTACACCATTGTCAGATAGATACAAATTAAATGATGTTTCTTCAGCATTATTATTTATACTGATGTGTTTTAAACCGGATTAAAAATAAAGAAAACAATTATTCATCTCAGTGGATTCACTCACTCGGAGTGCCTGGTCCACCTTAATTTAAGGGTATAATTGATAATAATATGGAATTTGGACATTTGGGGTGCCGTTTCGACAAACTACATGCTATTTCCATTCCTATTGCTTCTGCTGAACACAAGTTTCTCAGTCTAAATCTTACATTTTTATGTTACGTGGTTTGTATTAAAAATTATTTCAAAATATTTTCTTTCAAAATTAAGAAATTGTAGCGTCTGGTAACACAGTTTTATGCTACACAATTGTCCTACTTACAGAACTATCCTCAAGCTTCCTTATCTCTTATGTTTAATACACTTTCATATTAATTGCTTTATAAGTGTATTTGCATGTCATTCTAACACAATGCTTGTTTTTCTTTTGCTTTATTATCTGTAATATTCTTCGAGATTCTCAGAACTTGTTAAAGATCTTTGCAAGATAAGTTCAAAATAATTTTCCCTACAATTATGTTGAGTTATTTGGCCAATTTCTACAAGTTTTGTATTACTATTTTAAATTTCAGTTCTTGTTTCTCAAACATGACCAATTTCAAGTCTATTAAGTTTTTAAGAATAGGTGTAAAATTTTAGGAGAATACAAAATTGAATTAATTTTCCTGCGTCCTTTCAATGAAAAGATGTGAGGATAGTAAATTAAAAGGATATTGAAAATTTAGTCTTGTGAATGACATAGCTGAGAGATGAACACATCGGGGTGTTCCATCAAAGCAACTCAGACTATAAGCAACAAAGATAAATGGGGAGATTTTCGAATGCCTCGTGGCACAAACACCCCTCTTGAAGGTGAGTCGAGGTTTTGGAATGAAGATGGGCAAACTTCTTCTCGGAGTAAAACAAAAGAATTAAGATAATTGTCGCAAGCAAATATAACTCACAAAACGTAATTACTACTCAAAATGTAGTTATTTTGAAATTTCTTGGTTACGCGGAAAAGTTGTAGCACCTCTATTGTTGTTGATACACGATACACTTAAAAGGGGTCATATCAAAATGTTTTAATAATTTCGTTTGAGCGTAAATTCAGATTACTCAATCTTTCAAGTTGGTGGACCGAATAGAATCTCTCCACGAACCAGAGGTAATCCAGAGGCTGAAGTTTGATAATGACTCTCCTGGAGTTATAATAGTTACAAGTATATTCATTTCATGTCGGTTATGTTCAATGTATCATTCCAAAAATCTTATCAGGTTTCGTAGTTATTAGGTTTTTTATTGAGCTCTGTATAAAATGTTTCTGGCACATTCTGGAGGATGAAGGAAACCAGTATTTTACTGCACACGTACCATTAAATTTTTTCATTACATTTTGCTTCAATATCTCATTATTTCTATTTTATCCAATAACATTTATATTTTAATGGAACAATATTCATGTATTACCAGTTGTGTAAAATGGCGTTGATCAAACAGTTGGACTCTTTCGAAAATAAGGTGCGCGAAAATATTTGTCGACAACTATTCTAACTATTTCCATTTCTGTGTATTTTCCTTCCGTGACTTCTCCTGCGTATCAACTCCTTTTTCCCATCCGTGGCGTGTCTTTCATTCATTTCCATAATTATTTATCGTGATTCTTCATCAATCTCGCGATTACAATCATTTCTTTACCCAACATCCCTTAGCGCTATTTTCAATTTCACTTCCGCTTTCAACCGTAAGAAGAGTTCCGACACTCTTGTTAGGATTTCAAAAACACTCTTGTTGATGAAAAATATACACTGAAAGGGGTCATGCCCTTCAGAAATCCATCTAAAAGAGGCAAAAGGTGTAAATTGAATGAATCGCTTCAAATCCGTAATTAAAAGTTTCCGATTTCTATCAAATAAATGTGCAAAAAAAGAAAAAGGAAGGGGGGGCGGAATAGTGTCCTGGTACGTGGTGTTTTTTGGAGGATTCGGATTATGCTGACATCTGCTTGTTGACCCAGAGGTAGATCGACGCTCAGCAAATGTTATGGTACCTGCAATCGCAGGCTGAAAAATAAAAAACACTACGAATACGAAAGATCTTCCTGTTAAGCCTAAAACTCAAATAATTTTTTTTTCTGACCTCCCTTGGTCACCTTTTGTTTTTTTCGATCCCGACCCTATCAACNTCATTTTCCTCATTCCTCTTATTTTTTTCCTACCCCTCATTTTTTGTCCCCCCTCATTTTAGCCCCCCTCCTTTTGATGTATGTTGTGAGATATGTTTTGGTGTGTTGTAGATCAGGAGGGTTTCTAGTGGGTGGGGTTGAATCATTCGACGAGTCCCACACGCGGGGAGAGTCATGTTGGCTCTCCCTAGTGCGTAACTGCATTTTCCCTACCTGTACAAATTTTTCGGGCTCCAATGAGCTTTGATGTCGACATGAGCCGTAAAGAACCACAAAAAAATCAAAGAAGTTATTGGAGATCGAGGATCAACAGCTTGGATCAGTCAACAACTTTGTTTACCTTGGAAGCATTTTTATGGATACAGGTCGAACCCTGGAAGATGTTAAAATAGAATCTGTAATGCAAATGCCTTTGTGCAGCTCTATCCTTCGTGGAGAAATAAGTTTATATCAACCAGAAGCAAATTAAGCATCTTTAAGACAAAGTTCAAAGTAGCGCTCCTATATGGCTCTGAGGCATGGCTGGCTGATAAGTCTAAAGTCTACGAGGCATACATTTCAAACATTTGTCAATGATGCCACAGGAAAATTTGAAGATATTTTTGCTGTTAAAATACGAAATGATGCCTTGTTGGAACTCCGAGACGAGGAACCAATAGAGAACTAAATTCAAAAACGTAAATGAAGGTTGATTGGTCACACTCTTTGGAAATCAGCGAGAGGCAGGCGCTGGAATGGAATCCGCAAGGTCAGCGAAGAGTGGAACGTCCAAGAGGATCATTGCGAAGAATTTTGTTCAAAAGGAGGCGGAAAGCGACGACGAGAATTCGCTTCGTAGAACAAAGAGTTAAACATATTCTCCAAGTCTTGTTTCTTTGCTTCGAGAAAATTCAACTTCAGAACAGAAATGCACTGTGTTTATTAGTTTATTATATATTAGTCCCAATAAATTACTTTATTGTCCTCAACGTGGTAATAGGTAGATTGTAACAACTCTCTTGTAAATAAATTATTTATTTCTTTATTTATTGTCACCCTAACTTTCTTGATGTTGGAATTGCGCTTGTGCACAGTGTAACATTTACTTCGCCATCGTCCATAAGAAAAATGATATTTGTACTTCTCGTTATGTTGGCAGGACATTCGAATTTCTAATAATATATCCATCGCCAACCTCAGACACCAATTCGTGTGCTCTTGTGGCGCTATTCTGTTCATTCTGCATCGAGCGTGTGGGACGGAATATTACCTTGTTTCTTCGTTTATGTTGTAAATGGTGGTTTTTGTGACTACTATAAATATTTATTTGGATATAACTTGAATTTGTAGAAGTTGGCAATTCGTGTTAGGCAGCCATACTGCACAATTTTCGTCAAAGTTATATGACTTGGAGTGTATGGAGGCGAATCGTGTCAGATGGAAGAGATTTACTGAAGCCCTATGCAGGAGCGAAAGGATTGTAGAAGATGTGGCGTTCCTCAAGGGTCTGATATAGGGAAGCGAAAATCACAACGTGACCCTCCGACGCTGCGCTCCGCTGACCCACACAGTGGCGCAATGGCGCGAGGGCACCTTCTTCCCCTTTCCCAGGGACGTGGGAAAAAGAGGAATCACAACTCCAGCACAAGACGATGCTCAGCTGCCTCCGCGTGAACGGGGGCGGACGTCGCCTCCAGTGCAGCGCCCTTCCCTTCTTCCACTCCTTCATCCTCAGATGCAAATAACTCATGTTACCTGAACCACAGTGAATGATTCGTTCACGGAGTTATCATCTACATTAATACGAAAATATCCCAGAAAAGTTTAGTTCTTTTTTTTGCGAAATCCTACAAATAATGTACCGTACCGTCGGCAATTCATCTTTCGTATTTTCCTTCCCTACATCAATAATAGAGGGCTACATGACTCAATTATTTGAAAAGGATGTTACTTGGTTACTTGAGTCCTAACAAATTACAGCTCTGACGCGGCTGACCATGTTGGTACAAACGATATTATCGTAGGGAATTGTACTTCGTGAGTTATGTGATGTTACATTGTGCATTATCGAATACTATTCATAACTGTTCAGATGTTCCCTTTATATTGTTTATGATAAATATGTGAAACCGAGTGAAACTTCTATACAACTAGATAAAATAGTATTTTGCTAAATAAAAGTAATGTTCATATTATCATACTGAGAGTTAGTTTGTTTTTGTTTTTCAATTTCCTACTCACAAATATTTTTCTTCTCCAGTTGTCAATCCTAGGATTGCTATGGAGCACTCCATCAATATGTGCAATAATCAACGAGTCTCTTCAAATCAAAGTGCATCTAAGTACACTTACCATATCATCCATTACTTAGTTAATGTGTTCTCTCTGTTATTGGAGCCTTTCAGTGAGCTCTGCAATAAGAGCTGAATTTGTCCCTGGCGCCTCAAAATATGACGTATCCAAACACTTGTTCTCTGCGTGATTTTTGTCGTGATGAAATTAGGAGCTACATCGATCATTTGTAGCACTTCTTCATTACATCTTCTGTCAGTCCATGAAATGTCCAATATCCTCCCATAGCACAATGACTCGTAACAAATGTTAAGAGAGTTTAAATGCATATACTTCCGACTTAAAGTTTGCTTCGTAATAACATTAAATTTTTAGTGTAATGCTCAACACAAACAACACACTTCGGTTAAATACACGCAAAAGTGTCTGGTCTCTAACATTCACGTGTGATATTATTGAAACAAACCTTGTTTCGTATTTATGCTCGATAGTTCGTTACAATTTGAAGTTCCATAGTAAAATACGTAAAAATTGCAATAATTACAGAATCCTTGGAAAGGCGTAGAAGTTTCTTATATGTGCTGTATGTCTCTCTTAAAAATATTGCTTTCGCACTGTCACATAATGAAATATTTTATTCTGTTTAGGAGAAAAATCTTTTCAATGGAGCAATATTTTCAGCAGATACTAGCTATATTAAATGAACATATAAAATACAGTCATCTCTTAATGAAAATTAAATTTATCACCATTATACGGATTGTATGGATGAGTGAATATCAACATCTGACGTCTGACGCTATTCCTGTGGGTTCATTTATTTTTTATTTTATTGTTTTAGTGTGTTTTTGTTTCTCTATATATGTAGTTATTCACTGTATATTTTTATTGTCTACGTTCTGTGTATTATTTGCACAAGTTTTTGGGTCCGAAGTATCTCAATTCATACGAAACATTATATAGGCCCCCCTCCGTGGCTACGGTGTCAGCGTGATCGCTCGTCACCAAGTCATCTCGGGTTCCCAGGTGGGGCACAAAAAATTTCTAGCTTTTCATTTCCATGTATCAGTTTAAATAGCTGTGAAGTATGAAAAGTTCATCCCTCTGCGGCTAACAACAGCAGTTGTAATACTCGGATACAGCAATCTGGATCCTATCTACACGCTATTCTTCCGATCTCGGTAAAATTATAGTGATACACTCAAATTAATAACTGAGCGTTGTTGGTACTCGTCATTCGTGGTCCTTAGTTGGCCGAAACGATTTGTTATATATATAGATAGATATAGAGGTATAGATAGGTATAGATATATAGATATGTATAGATAGATATAGAGTGTGTGTGTATAGATAGATATAGAGTGTGTGTGTATAGATAGATATAGAGTGTGTGTGTATAGATAGATATAGAGTGTGTGTGTATAGATAGATATAGAGTGTGTGTATATAGATAGATATAGAGTGTGTGTATATAGATAGATATAGAGTGTGTGTATATAGATAGACATAGAGTGTGTGTGTATAGATAGATATAGAGTGTGTGTGTATAGATAGATATAGAGTGTGTGTATATAGATAGATATAGAGTGTGTGTATATAGATAGATATAGAGTGTGTGTATATAGATAGATATAGAGTGTGTGTGTATAGATAGATATAGAGTGTGTGTGTATAGATAGATATAGTGTGTGTGTATAGATAGATATGTGTGTGTATATATAGATAGATATATAAGAATTATCGTATGACAGACATGTTGGGATTTTTGTTTGAAAGACAAGTTAGAAAAGGAAAAGAAAAGAATCGTAGCGTCTTCTAGGTTGCCTCCCTAACTTTCAACCTTTACAACTGAGTCATTACGATACGTTTCACAGTCAATGTTTATCGCATGCGTTCGCTTATGACTGTCCAGATCCTTCTCGTAGAAGAATACATTCCTAACGGCCGAAAGATCTCGACTTTTACGTTCGCCGTGACTCCTGGTATTTTGGTGCGCGCTTAAAATGGCCGACATCATCGATAAGAGTAAGGAATGAAAGTGAACTGTGCCCTTAGGGTTTTCTTGTGATGTTATGGAGGTTTTACTCCTTAAGATTTCTTTCTGCTCAATCACATTATCTGTCAGTTGGCTGGAAAGGAAATTTGTATATGTCCCATTTTAATACTAATAATAAATTTATTGTCAAAAAACAGTATAAACTGCGTATAACCACGTGGAGGACAATAAACTAATTTACTCTCCGGAAGCAAGCAAGGGATCATCCCATCAATTTCGATCAAGGGCCCTAAGGCAGAGGCGGATTCAATTTTTTTTTGCATAAGTTCCTAGATAAGATAAAAAGTTAGCTGCGAGTTATAATACATATATAATGTCTATGTTTTCAAGAGTGATTAGAGCGAGCGTAATTCAATGTTGGCTATAAAAAAACATTACAATAGATATGAAACACATTATTCCTAATAAAATGAGTTAGAGTAGATTGAAACAAATAAATACTGAATATCGCATTGTTTTAGTATCAATATTTTGTAATGCAACTTATGTTTTTAAATTAAACAAACGTAGGGGTATTTTACATTGAACAAAATTCCAATAGGACTTCTCGAGTTGGAGCTTATGCTAAAAAAATTGGGAACCACTGGTCTAGACCCATGCACTTATCTAACAGCTAGACAGCGAACTATGTAGAATATGCAGTGACTGCTAATGAGGTATTGTTCTGTAAAAGTCCTTGGGATGAATTGGCCCGGACCTGGCCTACATCCCTTCTCCGCTCACGAGACTGACTTCTAAAAAGTGACAGAACGTGAGGAGGCTACATTCTAGAAACTTCTTCTCTGACGATTGCACATCACGCCATCTGCTGGTGGATTCAATTGTCTTTTTTAAGTATCACAGCTTTGTGTGAAATATTCATGTTTTCTTTGTTCCCCAGTTTACTTCTTCACTGAGTTTAGTTACAATCACGAGCGGTTAACGTCGTGCTTAATACGTAATTTCATTTCCTCAAAAAGAACTATCCATTGGTAAGCTTTAACCCGATTTAAGATTACAACGCATGAAACGATTCATGTTTTATATGCAACGGAAAGGTGGTATTTGATTACGTCGCTATGCGATCAGAAGTGAAAACACAACTCTCTCGCATTGTAGCAGTCAGACTAACATGACAGTGGTAATCAATGAACCTTCTGCATCGAAGTAGTAGTAAAAATTATATTACGTTAATGATGATAATAATTATGTTTTCGAGAATTTAGTTTGTAATTTGAAAGGATGTAATAAATAATTGATAAATGTGAATTTGATTGGTTTACATATATCCGTCAGTGGTGGGAAGCAGTGTAAGAACTTACAACAATTCCAATTCGATTTGTACTTCACAAATTGTAAAAGAAAGGCTGAAGTACGAGCAGAAACCACAAAGTTACCATTGCGACCCTCTGGTCAAAAAATGTATTTGCAATGATACCTCGTTTGCGACGAACTGTTCAATTAATGAAATTGGATAAAAGAAATTACCTTCTAGAAAAAAGATATTGTGATAATATTAAACCGTATACAACAAGCAGTTGAAAAAAAATTAAGAAAAGAGCAAACTGGTTTTAGAGGGAATATATCATGTATAGACCAAATTAATAATCTACGTATCATCACCGAGTAGAGTACAGAATTTCTTGCAAATGTATATTTACAGTTCGTAGACTTAGAAAAAGCTTTCGATTCCATTCTTAAATTCAAAATGTGGAAGATAATGAATAATTATGACGTACCATCTCCTCTTATTGATCTCGTTGAGGAAGTGTACGAAGGGTATACATGCCAAGTAGTGCGTGGGGGGTAAATTGACCAATCCTATTCCAGTTTCAAGAGGAGTTACACTGGGATGTGTCCTTTCCCCAACCATTTTTCTCATGATATTGGATGCAGTAATGCGGAAAGTCACTAACGGGCGAGTAAGCTGGGGGGCTGTTCGTCCGACTAGAGGATTTGGATTTCACCGATGATATCTGTTTACTGTCACATTTGAGAGTACGGAGAAGAAGCTAAAGGATTTGGAAGAGTGTGGGAAGACCGTTGAACTAAAGATAAATGAGAATGGGACAAAATCAATGAGAATAAATGTGAACAAGACAAAAAATTCAAAAATTAATAATTCAGACATTGAGGATGTAATGTAATGTTCATATATTTAGGCAGCAAAGTGACCGTGACGGATGGAGCAGAAGAGGATGTGCGCACGGGAATTATGAAAGCTAACGCAGCATTTGTGCAGCTATAGCCAATATAGCGAGCCCGTGAAATTTCCAAAGGAACAAAGCTTAAAGTTTTTTTCTAGTAACTTAAAATATGTATTATTGTATGGTTGTGAAACTTGGAAATCTACACATAGAATATCAAAATGGTTGCAGACTTTCATATATAAGTGCCTTAGGAGAATACTGAAGATCTCTTGGCCCAACGTGATAAAAAATGAAGATCTGTGGAAAATAGCAAAAGAAGAACCAGTAAATGTGTCTATCAAATGGAGGAAATGGAAATGGATCGACCAAACTCTAAGTAAAGAACGACAGGTCCTAAGTTGGAATTCTCAAGGACATCGGAGGAGGGGAAGACCAAGGATGATTTGGAAAAGAACTGTGGAGGAAGAAGCGGGGAAGATGGGAAAAGTCTGGAGAGAAGTGTCAGCCCTGCCGCAAAACTGAGTCCGACGGAAGAGCTCCGAACTGGAGTATAAGGAAATAAGTTAGTATTGTGATAATATAGTAGATACATGCTTATATAATGGTTTATTTCTTTCTATGAGATCACATGCAATTTTTAATTACATTTTTCTAAGATTGAAAATATTTACATATTTATTTAGATCGCGTGTTTGCTCTAGAAAAAGTAATGGATGCTGTTTAGACGAAAGCTGATGTAAATGCGATTCCATACAGATTGCACTCCTCTTTTTGATGTGAATCGGAATATCGAGATACAAATAAATAAGTGTCGTGAAGGCGAAGTGACTCGTTGCGCACGAACTGGGTCATGAGGCCGGGTGACAATGTTGAGACAGAATATATGAAAACACATTTAAAGGGACGGCTCGTGGACGCAAGGATAGAGAGAGAGAGAGGGAGTGGAGTAGACCGTGTGTTGAGAGAGTCCACGCAACCCGAGCATCCGGATTTGACCGCCACAGGGGATGCCGGTGTTCTACCTCGTCACTCCCACCGTCTCCACATCTCAGTCGACCCCCATAGGGGACACTTTAACTATTCCTTAACTATTACGGTCACTACTTCTGTGGGTTCAACCCTCGTCTCCGTCACTGTCTCTCTCTCTCTCTCTCTGCCGCCTGGAGCTGACGAAGGACGATAACTGCTGGAGACACTCTGACCTGATCGATGCTTCGCAACCATAACCGTCATGTGTGAGCAAACATTAAAAGGGTTTTCATCTCGGACTGAGTCTCAGTGGGTTCACCCCTATCTACCCCCCTCTACACTTAGGAAACCCTCTCCCTTAATGAGTTCCCTTTCCTCAGCCAGACGTTCTGCGCGTCTGAAGGTCACGCTCGGGTCCCCTCGCTCGGCCAATGAGTTAGACAGGGACCCGAAAACGCTACATAAATATAAACCAGTAGTTTTATTCCTTGGGTAACATTTTGTCAAACCCCATGCCGTGCCGTCCCGAGCGATCAAAACCCCATGGTGTGGCGACCCGAGTGATGGCGTGCCGTCCCGAGCGACCGAAAGTGTATAGAAAATGGCCAGCAGGGTAAGATAAATTGGTTAGCTCTGTTCTTTGGTATTTCTTGTTTGAAACAAGACGTTTGACAAAGTAAGCATTTTTTGTGAATTTATTCGAAATGATAAGTGAAAATTCGAAAGTTTTTCGATGCAACATAAATTTAGGATGATTTTTGTTGATGATGAAAGAAAGAAATTTTTTTAAATTACTTTATTGTCTTGTCATCATTGCATCTCAATCTGCTCATCCCCCAGGTACTTAGTTGAGTGAAAGCTCAAAGGTTCGTGTATTATTTGATTCGTCAATTGAATGATATGGGAGTATGAAGAGTGACTTGTTGATTTGTTCGTGAGAGTGAAGAACAACAAATGCTTCTCATGCATTTTCTACTGTTGAAGTGACAAGCAAAAGTGTTCATCTGACAGCAATCAATCTTTCGTTTAACACGTACTTGCATGCCGAGGCGACTTTGTGCAGCGAAATTTGTCACACTTTTTTTTTTTTTTGAATGAAGAAATTTTATATCTTATTTAATAGCAGAGAAGTTTATTGAAATACAAAAAAAAAGGAAATTATAAAAAATTCTAGTCTGTAAACCTCAATGTGCACGTCGATGTTTATAACTCTTCACTCAATGAAATTTAAAAATCTCTCACGTTGGAGTAAAAAAATTGTAAAAACACTTGAGTGGAATCATGTTGTAGCATTAAAAACTTAAGAACACTCACTATGTTTTGTCTCGTGTATAGAGAGACATCATTAGAACAATATTGGTATTAACACTTTTTTTGTGTTTACTATTTTATTTTTGACAAGCTGAAAATCCGCGTGTTTGCTGAAATGAATTTCTGCGCTTCTTGTGCAAACATTCTTTCTTAAATCGCCGTGTATACCTTGTAAGATTAAATCAGATCCTGTAGAAAAGTAGATAGACGAATGAGGATAAAGAAAGTGTTCTAGATCGACATATGAACATTGCCAGATGAAGATACACAAGAATCTGTACGTATTATTATTATTATTATTATTATTATTATTATTATTATCATCCCTTTTCATATACTGAGATACATTCGCACAATTATTGGTCACCGAATTGTATCCGAATACGAAAAGTACTTCTGAGAGTAAATTTAGAAGTTGATAAATTCATATTTTTATGATAATCACTTGAATATAAAAATATTTAATGAAACAATAAACATAATTGGAATGGTTTTTTTCTTCTTTTAAATCAATAAATCATTCGTTTCTGTGTTCAATTACAGTATTTATTATTTCATGCCTTGTAATGAGGTTCAGGCGATGAGCCCGCCCTTCCACTTAATCGTAATTGGGGTGTGAGAATAGGGATGGAGGGATGTGTGGTTGCCGGGGAACTTAAAGATACCTAAAAGATATCTGCAATATGTGAAAACCTCACCTAGTTCAGTCGAGCAGGGTTCGAAGCCTCTCTCTACCGCTCAGCGATACGTTGGAGGCGAGGTCGCTTGTCGGTTAAGTACTTCGCGACATGTTTACACCTCATGTTATTCAAATCCTTTTTACTTCCATTTCGAAGAGTTTAAAAGTGATTAAATGTTCGTGGAGAGAAATTCGTGACTGGAGAACTGCGAACGGGATGTCGTTCACGAACGCAATGGTCCTCGGATCCATCAACGCCATCTTGGGTTAGCATTCCTGGCGACCTTCGTGTGTCTCCGAGTCCCCGCTGTTCAGGTGAGGACGGCTCATAGGTGAGCGCACATGTGCCACGTCCCACATCGACTCAGACGCGCGATCAAGAAGCGAAGCATCTGTCGGGGAAGAAATACCACTACCTCTCTAAAGGCATTTACTTAAACTGTGTTGTTTTATTAATTTTCAATTTTTTAAAAAATGCCTTGAATGGATATAATAATCCAAGTCATATGAAGGCAGAATGATATCGCACTACTCTACTTAATCTTTTTTAACCTGTTAGTAACGATTTTTTTTTTCACAAATGAGGGACAGCAGCAAATGATTTTTTAAACGAATATTTTCCTTCTTAGTAATTTGAACTTCCAGTTATTAAGAGCGTTATGGTTTCCCTGTTGAACATGAAATGTGATAAAACATTTACGAAATACGTCATTGTGTTGTTAAGAATATAGAAAAATTAGAGTGTCGCATTTTGTAACTTTGGTGTTGATAATGTATAGTTAAAACGAAACGGATACAAAGCTCTAATTAGCAGAAATAAATCACTACAACGTCTGAAATCGCCGTAAATTAACAGTTCTTATAGTGATTTTAAACTTTAAAAACTTAACCTCACCAGCCATTTTAATGAGAGAATTGCATTTATGCATTACGTCTTATAGGGCAAACTCTTATTTTTTTTTAAATTCCACCTTTTATATCATGAAAGTGATTGACGTTTACTTTGATTAGTAGTCAATTTTCCGTGGGTTTTTTACAGCACGTTTATCTATATATCACCGGACATTTGAGAAAGCAATTTTACTTTATCTGAGGTGAGATGCATGAATCACGACACCCTCATGTTCCTACACACTCTTGTGCATTTCAGTCCGAGCGAGCTGCTGAATTTTGTTTATACTTTACTATTATCTGATAGATACAAATTAAATCATGTTTTCTCATAATTATAATACATACTGTTGTGTTGTAAAACAATCACACGATCCTGACCCGGGTTTTTCTCCGGTTTTCCTTCGGGTAGAGGCGGATTTCTTATACAGGTTCTCTAGGCTTTTGTCTAAGGGCGTGTTTATTGAAACAAGAAATCGTGAAAATATCTAGAAATTTTTTCTGAAATTTTTGAATCCGCCTCTGCCTTAGGGCCCTTGATCGAAATTGATGGGATGGTCCCTTGCTTGCTTCCGGAGAGTAAATTAGTTTATTGTCCTCCAAATGGTCATACGCAGTTTGTACTGCTTTTTTGACAATAAATTTATTTATTTATATGTAAAGAAAACAATCATACACCTCAATGATTTGACTAAGTTCGCGTGTTGACCCCACCTTCTTTGCTTACGTAGGGAACAATAACGTTTGTTTTTTTCGCGAAAAAAAGTGACCAATGAACAAACTCACGCGAATGAACAATTGCAAACCCAGTTTTTAGAGTCCTCAAGCGATCGTAGTTTTCTGAAGCCAACTTGTTTATATTGCTTCAGTCGAATATGTTCGCAACTCGTCCTTCATACGTTTCTCCCACGGATTCGAGTGGGCGTTTCCAGGCGCTGCGCCAAAAAAATATCTACGCAGTATATAATGGGAACAAGTCGCACTTCGGTCTTCGTGTGATTTTTATGCAGTTGATTTGAAGCATTTCTTTAAATTATTAATGCGACCAAATGAGAATAAGTTTATGGTCAAGATAAACACTAATAATTATATTGTTGTATTAGCGTCATGCGATCAAAACACTTGTATTTTATCTGTAACTGGTAAATATTGCCCATTACTAATCATGAACGTTCTTCTTTACAATTTCCCTAAATTTGAAGGGAAAATAGAATGAAATATTTTGTTGCTGTCTTGAGCTCAAATACTAGTACATAGAAATAGGGAAATGATCTCTTAGAAGTATATGTATTTTACCTCTTGAAAAATCTGATAGGAGTAATTGTGGAGTGGACAGAATATTAATTTATTGAGCGAAACATAAAGAGACACTTGTTGTCGTTACTTTTTCTACTCGTAATGGTATTTGCTTAGTATTGAAACTGTTACTGAATGTGGTTGCTAATACACATTTGAGGCGTGCGAGAAATACAAAAACAACAAGTCTAAAAGAATTCCCAAGACCGTTGATATATCGACGAGCCCTAAAGTCCCACACACAAAACAAAACAGAAAAAAAACCGTTGATATATTTTGGTTCTGACAACCTTTGAAGCGCACTTTGCCGACAGAGATTACCATCGATAAGACCTGATTGCGATCATGTGACTTACGGCATCCAGGTTGATGTTAGCTTTCATTTCTAACAATAGTAATTCGAAATACCGTTCAACCCAGGGACCAAATCGTTTGTGTTCAATCCCTCATTGATAACTAAGAGCATCAATATGGCCGCCACCGTATCTATAACCTTGAGAATTTCTATCGCCTTGGTTTGTTCGCATTAAGGTCATAACGTACGCTATTTGTGTCGGAGTTCGTAGAGTCTCGTCCTCTGACCCTCGCCTCTCTCCTTTCTTCCTCAACGCGGACAAACTGAGGACGTCGAGGAACTATTGCACCAAAGACCTCAATTGAACACGCATCACACTTGGGTCACAATTTGGCTACAGAGATACTATAACATTATTTAAAAGAGAAAACCATAGGTGCAGGGGTTCGACCCATCTAATAGATCGTAAAATATACCTCGTCCTTCGAGAAGGAAACACCACACTGTGTAAAATTGATTTTAATTATTTATTCATCCAAATTATACTTTATTCTTACTTACTAATTTTTCACACGCAACTACTTTCCCCAACATATACCCTTTCAATGTTCCCCCAAAATCACAATGACCATGCCTAATGATAGAATGCTCTCTTCAAACAATTATGATACCGGTTAGAAATTGTTCCAGTCAACAATCAATTACGCTTGGCAATTGAGAGTATGATTTTTTAAACAATTAATGTTTATCTTCCATGTCCTTGTCCATTAATGTTATTGAACCACAAGAGTCTTTAAACAATAACCCAGACATAAGAGTTCCATTCTCTGGTTCTTCTCGCAGCGAACTATAAACAAAATACTGAATGCAACCAGTCAGTAATTACCTTAATTATAATACTTCCAAGGTAGACCATCAGTAGCCAAATGAAGTAATGTCAGACCAGTACGCCATTCATGATTATCGCCAGGCCTTCGGNTTCGGAATTCTCCCATTCATCAGAGTTAGAAGCCGGCGACCACCCGCTCAGCATACCGCAAGCCATGACCATCTCCTTCCGATCCTATTGAGGAAGATACCGCACTCGATGACATTTATTAAAGTTCTTAATCGATGAAGTGTCGCTGGTTCGAATTCAACGATGTTCGTAGCACGCTGGCGACCGAAACCTATAGCTGATCAACAGCGTAGGTCTAAAATTCCAAAGTTCATTAAAGTTGTGATCAATTCAAGCCAAATGATCAACATGTGACACGCTCGTAATGACACATGGTATAGAACAACAAATCACCAAGATCGTGAGATGTTCATGTTCCAAAGAAAAAGTTCCTCGCTCACGAAACTGAAGTCTGATTTCAACAATCAGAGTATCTGACCTCGTCATTGACAACGAGACCGAACTTTGATCAAACGACAACATGAGCCGAACATCTGAATAACAATACGAAGCAAGTAAGCAAATCTGAACCATAATCATAAGAACGTGTTCCTGTAGCGTTTGTTATTTTATACTAGTTCTCCCCGCCAGAGTCCCAAAAACTTGGAAATGAACTTCACCTTTTTCTGACGTCATGATTTCTGTCCTCCAATGGCAATCGATTTTTATTACCCTTGAGGTATCTTTGATAGGTCAGTCACCCAGTGACGTAGAAAGGTCCTCAGCCAATAGTAGTATTTGTTAATACCCTGCTTCTTTCTTTCATGAATTCCGAAAATCTGTTTATCCTCCAAAAATTTCCTATTAGCTTTGACATTTCGATTTAACTTAATCATAAAATTTTGTGAGTGTCGTCCCAACGAAACCAATTTATTTAGAAAGATCTGGCAAATCTCACCAACACCTCTTTCCACTACAAGCCCCCAAAAATTGCTTTGAATGGTCATTTTCCCTCACCACTACGTTTCCGAAAATCGCTCGCTGGCACGAAAATTCTAATTGGGTTCAACCCGACTGTTATTTATACAAGACCTATTTTGCCTTTCTTCTTAGTTCTGCGAAACAAAGTATCCCTGTGTCATTCTCGTTGACTCTAGACAGAATTCACAATTCGCCTTGTGACACATTAACGTCACCCCTCAAACCGGCTAGGGCACGTGCGCAGACCACACCGCGTCCCTTCGAACCGATGAAGTTAGCNCATTTTTCCACACACTTCAATTATTGAAGACAGCTAATTTCGCATCTCTTTCACTTAAGAAATTTCTATTCCAATTCCAAACACAGACCTTCGCAATAACACTTAAATTTTACTTTGTTTTCCTAACCAGTATATTTTTGTCACGCCATCTCTGAGGGCACACCAGACCCCCACCTTTTACATTCCTAAAGCCAGCCGGTCACCCAGATCGCTTCTCGCCGCCCGACAACATCCATTTCCGAATTCTTTAAAATTCCACCCATATGGCTTTCATAATTCTTCTGCGTGTTCCGAACAACGAAAACTAATTATTTGTCATAATACAGAGTGACTGATAGTTACGCCTCCCGGTCAAAGATATTCGGAGT
This sequence comes from Laupala kohalensis, assembly GCA_002313205.1. Taxonomy (NCBI): domain Eukaryota; kingdom Metazoa; phylum Arthropoda; class Insecta; order Orthoptera; family Trigonidiidae; genus Laupala; species Laupala kohalensis. The sequence goes on along the minus strand of NNCF01131073.1, from coordinate 88,644 downwards.
GTATCCCTAAGTAGTCAAAAGGAACATTGACAGTTACGCCACAGCCCCTTTCCGAGGGCCAGGGACCGACCTTAGGTAGTCACACAATATAAACATATACATAATATACACAAGATACTATAATAAAAAAGTTTATATGTACAAAAACAGGTTTAAAGAATAATCATAAATTTTTAGCCCAAGCAAAATAGTAAGAATTAAAATAAAAAATAATTATGTACTTAAAATTGTTTTAATGGAAAAGGACGTTGAAACCCAATATCTTTCGTTACTCCGATCTACTCTTTGTAGTACATGTACGAAATTTTAATTTTATTAAAATATTTTTTTATAGAACTATGTAGATACATCTGAGACCTACTCGGACAAATAGTTCATTTAGTGACCGTTAGGCGCAACTGTCATATCCCGACAGACCGACGTTGTTGGTATAATAATTGAATATCTAGATGAATTAGCTTTGCTCTGGTTTTTTTATTATTGGGGTTTTAGGTCTCGCCAACGTCTAGATCATTAGAGCCCTATTGACCGTGATGTATAGGTTTCAAAAATGAATAATGGTTTCTAATTATTGTAAAAATGAAAAAAAAAACTACCAATGTTTTATCGGATTGACCTCTTGCATTGCGTCTTCTTTAGAGGCGTTTACAGACATAAAACAGTTTGTTTCATGACACTTTGACTCTTTATTTACGCATTTTAAACAATGATGTCATCGGTTCTTTGGAATCCATAATATATGTATTCTGTAATATTAAAAAAAATACTTCATCGCTCCCCCTTAGAAATGCTACCATGTTAGATTGTTCTCTCATTATGACGTATCTAAAAAGAATCCAACGTGGACACGCACACTACGGATGTACTGAATAATTTATTCAGAGTCTGTCTCGTCATTACACGAAGTGACAACAAGGTGTTAAAGGAAGTTTCCGTTTTGAATGAAATATAGCAGGTATTCAATTGTACTCTGTGCGATTTCGATATAACCTAAAACGATGAAATGGTTTTCAAGCATTTTGTATTGAAAATGTTCATAAACGACCGTACTATCGATAACAATCGATATCAGATCGAAAGGATTATCGATAGCATTCGATCGTTATCGAGTCCTCTGAAGTGACGAGCGAATGAGTTTTTACGCAGAAGACAATCGCATCGTAACAATCGGCCTACTTCAGCTGTTTTTTTCTTTCCTCGTCATCGGAAAGTGAGTCGCTTGTTGTTGTTGTTGTTGTCCTTGTTAGCGGCGTCTGCTACACAGAAGGCGTGAAAGCAGCTTCTGCGTGGGAATGGAGCAGTCGCAAGGGGTCGCCCGGGGCTCGAACCACGCACAGGTCAAGGCGACGGTTCCCATGCTCGGGAATATTAAGCACTTCGCGACACGCCACCTCCGTTTCTCTTCGCTTCAGATGACCAATCGCAACCACTTCTCTTTGAATTCAACCGGAGAATATGCACGCATAGCAATGCGCATAAAACCTACGTATTTATTTTGCAAGGTATACTTATAGAAATCACGGAAATGTGTTCACTTGATGGTGCCCATGGGTACCGAAACGTCGTGGGTTTTTTTAAATGTTCAAAGTGTTGTATTGTTTTTGGTTTTTTACTTAGTGATGTTTTTCCACTGAATTCTAAAAAATAAATTGTCTGCTAAAAAAAGGTCGTTAATTTTTTACTCGTTAAAAGTTATACTGAAGTTGGTACGAGAAAATGGTGTATTCTCAATTATAATTTTTGTAATTTGCGTGAGATTTGTTTATAATTTTTTTATCTTTAGAAGTGTTCTATCTTCTTTGTTTACAATGTTTTTAATTTCAAATGTTGATACTAGGTATAGGCAGAATTTACTTTTTTAATTTTGGTATTTTCGTGTTATACTTTGCTGTAGCCCTGATGATACGTAACTCACTTGTATTTAGTACCCGAAAAGTAACTCACTAGTATTCCCCTTCAGAATTCGTCATATATTTCTTTAGGGAATATTTTTTATGTATACTAGTAATATATGTCTATTCTCTCTTAGGTGAACACATATTTTGAATTGTTTTTCTCACTAAATTTAATTTTTGTCCTCATGACATGCATTTCAGACTCAGTATAGGAAGAAATCACTTTCAAGGAATGACGAATATTAAATTATAAATGCACTTCTTTACGAAAAGAAACATTTCTGATGCATGATTTCATGGATGCTTCCTTGGATAAACAACTGATTTAATGGAGGGAGTTTCTCTTTTATATTAATGACTATTGTGTTCCAGTAACTGGATGGCATGAAATTCTCGGCTCAATCGAGTATGACGTAGACCATCGGAGAGAACTCATTTTTTACTGAGGACATCTCTTCAAAGTGGTGGTGTGTTACAGTACAAACAATTCATTGTTGATCTTCTTTTGTTTTCATGGACGCTTTTCTTGTTCCTTTTTTTTTAATCTATGGAGATGTGTCACATTTATTGTTGCGACCTCGCTGGGTAGTGTTCATTGTCGCCAGTATATCTCAGTACTCACGTTTAGTAAGATGCAAATTGTCCAATAATTCATCGCCAATATCTGAGTAGACGTTTGCTATATTATGGAGTTGGCAGCATGTTGGTTTTAGCAGTGTTACATTAATAATAATAATAAATTTATTGTCAAAAAAACAGTACAAACTGCGTATGACCACGTGGAGGACAATAAACTAATTTACTCTCCGGAAGCAAGCAAGGGACGTATTCCATCGATTCCGATCAAGGACTCTAAGGCAGAGGCGGATTCAAAAATTTCAGCAAAAGTTCCTAGATAAGATAAAAAATTAGCTGCGAGTTATAATACATATATAATGTCAATATGTTTGTAATTTAACGCAAATATGTTTGTAAATTTACATGTACAAGTTATTATGGAACTATAGATTATTCTGAGTATACTGTTTAAAAATCATAAGAATTGAAATAACACTAAATTCATGATTTATTGTTACAATAAACACGCCCCTAGACAAAACCTAGAGAACCTGTATAAGAAATCCGCCTCTACCCGAAGGAAAAACGGAGAAAAACCCGGGCCAGGATGGGGAATGATTAGTTTTGATTAATAGGAATGTTTAGTTTCGAATTAGTAAGTCATGTTTTAAGTTGGGAATCCGAGTCCTTTTCGTCTACGCAGACGGCATCGTTTGACTGATAAGTTAATACACAAATAAATAAATGATAATCATTTATATGTTTCTAATCATATTGTGATAATATTTTCGTTAGGCTACACACGTTTTTGTGTATCTTTTCAGACTGACGAAACGGACAATGTGCAACGCTTTCGCTTTTTAATTACAAAAATGGATTTAAAAAATAACATTTCTATTAATTTAATAAGACTTCGTATGGTAAACTGTAGGAAATAAAGTCTCTTTATTCCGTTGTAGCTAGCAAAACCCACGAAGGCTCCCCGAGAAAACTGAAAAACAGGAAGGTCGGAATGGTGCAATTAAACTGGTTATGTACATAATATTTCCCGCAATAAACAAAACATTTAAAAAATGCTGACATAAATAAATTAAACATATGCACGTAAAATCAATAGTAATATTTATGTAAAAGCAAATAATATATAGATGAATTATTGATTTTGAATTTTGTATTGAAAGGTGTTTTCATTATCCATTTATAACTTTTAAATATTATTGTTTCTTATAATACATTGAGTGGGGAAGATAATGAAGTCAAGTTAAAGATAGTCATTTGTTTTGTAGAATCTTTCTTTTTTAGCAGAAACGTTTCTGATCGTATTTTTAAAAGAATTTTTAATTTATTTACTGTGAGGATGAAAATGTATGTTAATGGTGTAAATTATTTGCAATAATAAGTCGTTGAATTCTGTCCCTGAGCTCCGTACAATTGGAGTGAGATGCCGCAATGGTTGGCAACACTGCAATACACCGTTCGGGGATCCCGCAATATGCTCTGAAAGGCATGTAACCATCATAAAAATTCATGCGACCTTCGCCGCATTAACCGTTATGTAAATTTTTGTGGAGTTGAATATCGGTGTCCTTTTTATGAAATTTGAGATCAGTTATGAACTAATTCAAGTAATTTACCTTTTTTTCTGCAAAATGGTGAGTTTTGGGACATGTGAGTTAGTTTTTTTTATTATTAAGAGTTCGAAGTTATTTTAAAAAAATAAAAATCTATAATATCCAAATTTTCAAGAACACACAACATCTCACTTGTTTTGAAGACCTAAATATTAAACCTTATTAAATCCCTCCATAAAATTATTGATTAAAAAATTACATAAAAAAAGGTCGGAGTCTTGGGGTAAAGAAGAGTAGTATGTAGTAATGATCATATTTTCACAAAGTATCTAATATCAGATATTCAATAATGTTGTGCCATTTACGTTATGTATATCACTAATATTCTATATTTTTCTTCTCTTCAGGTGAGTTCGTGTGAAAATAATCTTTGGTTCCGGAGACTATCCGGTGAGTTATACATGTTATTGGTTTCGCTTTTAACTCTTTCTTTAGTACTCGGTGTCTCATATTACGAAATACGAAGTTGGTCATGGTCATCTGAGAATACCTGAAGATTACTTAACGCGAACAAAAGTGTGTGAAAATGGACGGAATTTATTGCGAATACTTCTGCGATCGTAGGTCATGGCAACGAAGAGAAAACGAAACACTAACACTAAATTGATATTTCTCGTAAATTAAACCCTTCACTGTGTAGTATATATTGAACTTGACCAAGAATATTTTGACCTTAAAATAACATTTTTCTAATACTTGAAATATTTTTTATCCACAACGCGATAAAACAATCTTTCATGTTTTAACTCACAACTTTCGAGTACCAACTCGTGGAGGACTGTTTGCAACGTCAACACCCAGGTGAAAATAGTGACGGACTGGGACGCGACCCCGGGGCGTCCTGCTTTAGTAGCGCGTGTACTATCCACTGCACCACCCGCCTCGACTCCCAAGACCTGACCCTGATCCGGTGAACCTGGGTCACATCCCCCTTCAGGGGATAAGTGACCGCAGGAGGCTCCGATGCTGGTAGCTCGAGGCAGGTGGTGCAGTGGCTAGTGCCAGAGCAAGCGGTCCCGGGTTCGAGTCCCGATCCGTCGAAATTTTCATCCAGCTGTTGACGTTGCAATCTTTCATGTTATTGGTCGTTTACGTGCATAATCAACTAGGATTAATTGCATACCTACATGCATAAAAATCGGTTTCAGAAGTCGATGTCTATTGCGAGTCCTAAACAGATTTGTGGGATGCAATGATATTTGTTAAAGTATCTTTTTTTCCATTCCTTGTAGACATAAACCGAAACGTAAAGATAATTTTTAAAATTATTATACTAAGGAATGATTAACAACTGAACTCCGCAAGTTACTTTTTCCCTTCCTTAGGCTCTCTTAGTTTGAGACGGTAAAACACTCGCTCAGAATTTTTTTTTTTCTTTTTGAATTCGTTCAGAAGAGTATAAGACAAGTTTGTGCTTCATTTATTAACGAACATGCTGGAAAAGTGTCGGTTCAACATAAAATCACTCCATCATGAAATGAATACATCAGTACACTCGCGTGCTATCTATCGTATAAAGATAGTCCTGTAGACGGTATTGTAGAACTAGAGGAAAAACATTTTTTTCTTCTGGATTTGTGTTAGAAATTACCAACATCTCAAAGAAGGGCGTTTGGGCTACCTTCCATTACTAGGGTTGAATGGAGGCAATGCCTTTAATACTATTTTTATTATTTATCTCGAATTTTCAGTTATTTTAATACTTACAATTTATAGGGAATATTTTTGGAAAAATAAATACACAACAGTATGTACTTGTTAAATAACGGTTCTCTTGCAATCTATTGAAAATAAAAATTTGTCAGTATCCGCACAACAAGCGACTAACTTTTTGTTGTTGTTACACAAGACACGTGAATGAATTTTATTTTGGAGAGAGCTCAAATGTTGAATCCGCCTCCACTTTTGCGCCCTCTTATCGCAACTCATGGGATTTCTCCAGGAGAGTAAATTAGTTTATTACCCTCCGCGTGGTTATTCACAGATCGTAACAGCTTTGTATAATAGAAAGTGATTTATTTTGAGACAAGAATTAAACGCGAGTACATGCAATGAGTCAGTGTGTGAGTGCTGAGTGGGTTCTATATTTTGTGTGGGTGTTGTGAAACAATGAAGCGAATCAGAGATGAAACTCTTGGAAATGGCGGGTCCAATCGCAAATTGCTCGCTTGCTCCTTGAAGTGCCTTGAGTTGTGCCTTTCACTGTCGACGCTGCGGCGTCCGTCTTGCGCTTGAAAACGCTCTGACCTTTCAGTTGAGACGGGGACTTTGTCAAGAGTCAGGACGGCGTGGGAGAGAGACAGACAGAGACAGAGAGACGTACAGACAGGCAGACACTGGCAGCCTCTCTTCAAACGATCAATTCCTTCTTTAAAAACACTATGCAATATAGCAAATTATTACAAACATTTTGTATATTCATGTCTTCATCTCCATTCTTTACCGACAATGGTCAGTGCAGGGGTCGGTAACCTATGACCCGAGGGTCTCCGAGTGACCCATTTGATAATTTCAAGTGACCCACTTTAGTTCCGAAAATAAAGTATAATATAGAAAAATAAATTATAAAACATAAACACGACACGAACATTTTGAGAATTAAAAAAATTTATCTGTACACATATATCTTATTATTTACTAAAAGACTGTTGTAATACGAAAATATCTACGACACAAACGTCTCTTTAATACTAACATTTTAGTTGATTTTGACCCGCGGCCAAAAGAGGTTGCCGACCCCTGGTCTAGTGGTAGCGTCTCCGCTTCCTCGATTCCGATGATTGGGAGAGTGCGGGTTCAAACACTGCTGGACCTAACGAGGTGACGTTTTCAACCGGGGTTTCCCTCACGTACCCTAGACAAGTGTCTGTTCGGTCTACCCAGCATCTCTCCTTCTTAATTCCCTCAACCTCTTAAGTCACGGTGAACAGGACGTCGATGTCGTCGTTGAAGAGCAGGCCTCATGACCTGAACTAATCGTCCCCTGTCTATAAATTCTTGGAATAGTAAATATTTATTTTCTGTCTCTATTACTTTCCTCGTATCTCTCGTATCCAGTACGTCTACTTTTCGATATTCTTTTAGCAACCATTCCCTTTCTTTTGAATATGCATTCCCATAGTGCATAGTCAGGTGTTCCCGTCATCATTTCGAAAGGTTTTACGTATTTGTTCAAATGTTACTTTTTTCAATAAAAAAACATAATCACGTCAATCACGTGATTATGTTTTTCACGTGAACACTTTTCTTCCTTCTAGTAATTTTCTTGTTAATTCTTCTTCTGCCCTCTTTCCCTCACCCCCATTCACCAAAATGTTCCATTGTTTCTTACGTACAACAATAAATTTCCGAAAGTACAAACCTCCTTTGATATCACACTGCTTTGCTATGAATGAGAAATTTGAATTTTTGTAAAAGGAGTAAAACATAAAAAAAACTTTAGCAGAGTCCGAAACAAACTAAGGATACATTGTTGGCAGACTTAGTTCAACAATTTGCGTCCATTTCGTTTTTTGTTCATACTAAATAAACTTTATTGTCAAAAAAGCATTTGCAAATTGCGTATGATCACGTGGAGGACAATAAACTAATTTACTCTCCGGACTTTGTAGCTTTTCACATTAATGTCCCAGTTCATGTAGCTGTGACTACTGAATAGCAAACCTTCCTTCCTCTGTCCAGCACCTCCTAGTATCAATAGCTCTTACTATTACTATAACTACTTCTACTAACCCCTCCACGAGGGCCAAGTTGTTGGTAAACCCAACTATCCGGCCCACCTACTAACAATAGCTCTACCACCCAAAATCCTAACTCCTATAGCTCCATGTAGATAGGCTTCAATAGCACTCTACATTTCCCATTTACAAATACAACAAAATACAACTAAGGTCGTTTATTATAATTCACTATTGTTGTTAGAGGAAATCTCGTAACTCATGCCTTGAGAGGAACTTTTGTTAGATTTGAAGCCCAAAGCATCCTTTTATTCTTAACTGTGTTGACTCTGGGGTCTACCAGAAGCGTTTTCACTCTGACAGACTATATTGTGCTTTTTTACAGAAATATAAATTAGATTGTTCGGAATAAGATTATGAAAATAGCTAACATTTTGCCCATTTTTTTTTCTTTTCATTTTCGTAATTTTCATAATGAGCACTTACCGCCTCCTGTTGTTGGTTAGCCTTCGTTTCGTTTATCTGATAGTTGTTTTCTCTTCGATGATAAATATTTTCAAAGCAAATCAAAGGGGAACCAAAAACGATTATTTATGCAAAAAATTACAAACTTGACGCGCTTTTAGTCGTGGGAACTTAAATAGCACTAAAATCATTCTATTAGTTTTATAACTCGCAGCTAACTTTTTATCTTATCTAGGAACTTTTGCTGAAATGTTAAATCCTTAGCCTCTGCCTTAGGGCCCTTGATCGGAATTGATGGAATACGTCCCTTGCTTGCTTCCGGAGAGTAAATTAGTTTATTGTCCTCCACGTGGTCATACGCAGTTTGTAATTGCTTTTTTGACAATAAATTTATTATTATTATTAATATTATTATTAAAGATAAATTTATTATAAAAGAATAATTGAAGGGCCCCAAAAAAACACCTTGCAGGAGATGAAGTTCTAATATTACCTTTTACCCTGGCGCACTTATGAAATCCATTTTCATCGCATAGATACTGAAATGAATTTATTTCATATATTGTACTTACGCAGGTTGAATCTAAACCCACTAAGGGTAACTGTGGTTCCTTTGCGGAAACATAATTCGTGACCTTAAGTCTCGCAGTCACGAGCGAATTCGTGCTCGGGGGTTAGTCGTGTAGAGGTGAATGTTACCCTCAACAGTGGACGCAAATCATTTTCTTTTGTTCAGCTTGCGGAGGTTTTGTCGTCGGTCTAATCTTCCAGACAACATCTCTGTAATTTTGGAGATATTGAGGCAAATATGTACAGTAATGGAATAACTACCTGAGAGATAGCTATAAATTATACTTTTGCTCTTAAATCACTAGGAAAGATTCGAACTTAGCAGACTACGCTGCTGTCAAAAAAACATCCGTAAACATTGACAATACATTTCATGTAAAATATGTAATGCAACATCCGTACGAGGAAGTTTCTTATACTATATTTATCGAAGTAATCTTTTTACTTTAATTAAATCATCAATATTCTCATAGAAAATTGGCCAGCGACATTCACTCCTCTTCGACTTTGTTTTACACTTTGTATTTGACCAATTTGTACTTTTNAGACAGCTTTTGAACAACTTTTTTACTAATAAATATGAATATCAAAGCATTAAATGTTGGAATCACAAATTCTCGAACAACGAATAGATTCAATATTAAGAGAAGTTAGTATTTTGAAGTTTCGTGTGCAGTGGTTAACTCATTTACGAACCTCTTTGGCTCACGTGTCGACGAGAGTCTGTTTCCGACTGGAGGAAGGGTTGCCAATCTTCCGGCGGTCACGTCTCTCCAGACGCACTAAAATGGTTCCATACTCCGCACGCTTTTCATTGTGCACGTTACACAGGAAACCATTACTCGTCATTTTTAATTCGGTCATTGTGATGAGAACAGTACGACGATCCTTTGCTGCACCTTTTTATCCTCCACAAAAGTATATTTTTCTCATATATAATTTTTAACAACTTTTACAAATTACCTTCACCCATGACGTTTAATTTTATCATTTTTCGACACACCTGGGTTCAAACTTGAAGACGCAGATGGACCGGGACGTTAATTGATTGACGTTTGACAAAAGTTTGGCTCAAAAGTAGATGTAATGAACATTCTAGGGGTTATGTTTACTGCAATATAGAAATACTAATAAACCCATGCGACTTAATCGCAAGGAAAATTTAATCTAACTAATATTATATACGACAATACTAATGTTCACTTTTATGCCGCAAGACTATTTTATTTACGTGAAGTATATTGCAGATACTACTTTTCCCCGTATCTTCTACTTGTAGGCAAGTTTCACTCAAACATTCAGCAATGTACACAGGACATCGGAGCAGCCATGAATAGTACTTAACTGTTATGAATTTGGTACGAGTATTGTTTATTATTTACCAGATTTTTATACGCCAGGACTCTAATAGTCAGTTTACGTTCTTTTTAAATAGTGGAGACAAGTGCCCTCTTTTTAATTTTTTTTAATGCTTTTTTTTTTGCGGGGCTTTTCGGCTCATGTCAACATCAAAGGTCATTGGAGCCCGAAAAACTTGTACAGGTAGGGAAAATGCAGTTACGCACTAGGGAGAGCCAACATGACTCTCCCCGCGAGTGTGGGACTCGTCAAATGATTCAACCATATACCCACTAAAAACCCTCCTAATCTACAACACACCAAAACATATCTCACAACATACATCAAATGGAGGGGGGACAAAGAATAAGGGGGGACAAAAAAAGAAGAGGAATGAGGAAAATGAAAGATACCATAGACCTAATAGCGTCGGGATCGAAAAGAACAAGAAGTGACCAAGGAAGGTCAGGAAAGAGAAAGGAAGGAGCCTCGCACAAGTAAGTGGAAGTAATGCCAGACTCAGCTCGGGACCCCGTGTTCGCCAAACACGTACTTAGTAGATGTAAGTCCCCTGGGGGGTTTGAAATGCTGTTATCTCGGAAAAGAAAACGTGAAAGATGAAATCATCAACACACCTCTAAATGATCTACCATACGATACTCCATCATTTGTGTAATTTCGTTCTGTGTCCGGTTACGAAAAATCTATAGGGGGCGTTTGTGTATTGCGCACGAACATCGTTGTGGCGCGTTTTCGGGTCCCTGTCTAACTCATTGGCCGAGCGAGGGGACCCGAACGTGACCTTCAGACGCGGAGAACGTCTGGCTGAGGAAAGGGAACTCATTAAGGGAGAGCGTTTCCTAAGTATAGAGGAGGGTAGATAGGAGTGAACCCACTGAGACTCAGTCCGAGATGAAAACCCTTGACGGTTATGGTTGCGAAGCATGGGTCAGGTCAGAGTGTCTCCAGCAGTTATCGTCCTTCGTCAGCTCCAGGCGGCAGAGAGAGAGAGAGAGAGACAGTGACGGAGACGAGGGTTGAACCCACAGAAGTAGTGACCGTAATAGTTAAGGAATAGTTAAAGTGTCCCCTATGGGGGTCGACTGAGATGTGAGACGGTGGGAGTGACGAGGTAGAACACCGGCATCCCCTGTGGGGGTCAAATCCGGATGCTCGGGTTGCGTGGACTCTCTCAACACACGGTCTACTCCTCTCTCTCTCTCTCTCCTTGCGTCCACGAGCCGTCCCTTTAAATGTGTTTTCATATATTCTGTCTCAACATTGTCACCCGGCCTCATGACCCAGTTCGTGCGCAACGAGCCACTTCGTCTTCACGACAATTGGAATGTTTTGTGTATTCACATTCTGCGGTCCTTAACATCAGGTCATTTTTTGAATATCAGAGCCCTTTTTATTCGACTACAAAAACAAATATCTTTCCGTTATGTCTTCCAATCACTTCCCTCCTCCATTACGCAATCTTCTGTTCATCGCGTCAACACGCACGAGTGCATCTCATTCCATAACGTGACCGCAACCACATCTCTCTCTCTGTAGGAGACTCATGAGACGCTGTGGCAACCAGTGGGAAGCCGTGCACGTAACACATGGAACCACAAAATACTTTGGTCGTAGCTGACATATTTGTGAGCCATTACGATTATCATGATATCCGAGTAAATTAGAAGATTATTCTTGGAACATCATGATAGACGAATTCTTCTCCATTATAAAGTTTCCATGAGGTGACAGCGAAGTATATGAATAGTATTTTGTGAACTATTAAGTACATGTGGCGATACGTTGTATGTTACAAGCTTTCGGTGTACATAAGGGTCGTATGTTCTGTTCTGTTGTGTAGTTGTATTACTTGAACAGAATGAGAGGAGGGGAGAAAGAATCTACGTGCTGACGAAAGAGGTAAGCAAGCGTTTCTTTCCTCTCCCAGTTTCAGAATTAAATAAATAAATAAATAAATAAGTTTATAGTCAAAAAAAGCAATAAAAAACAACGTATAACCACGTGGAGGACAAAAAATTAATTTTCTCTCCGGAAGCAAGCAAGGGACCTCACCATCAATTCCGATCAAGTATCCTAAGAGGCGGATTTAACATTTCAGCTTTACACTTCTAACAATACAAATAGTTCGGTACTTATTATAATATTAACATAATAGCAACAAATTTGTATTTAGTAAAACGCAAAAAAGCTATTTCAAAAGTTAATATTAATTCGACTCATATCTGGGAAATATATTTCGGGAAAGACTTTTATTTTCTCTTTTACAAACAACCTTGTCTTCAACTTACATGCGATTAATGATTAAGACTAAAGATACGTTTCATTTATTAAATATTTTCTTATTTAATTAAAGGAATGAAAAATATTAAAATTGAAGATATATCTCTCACACTATAGATACTGTTTTTAGGAACACAACCGCTTATGATTTATCACTCTCGAATTATCTGATCGCCATCTCTACGTTAAATGTGGTGAGAACCCCAGATGAGTTTCGAACTTTGTTCCTGGAACAGATGTCGACCACGAGGCGAAATCGTCACACGTATCGTATGAATAGCTCGTAAAATAAAAATTATATGTATGAGAGAATCACTTCTAGTAATATACGAAAAACACACAACACTCAAATAGTCGTAACACAATGCAATTTTTAAGCGCTTGCATTAAAACCTCGATATCCACAAAGAATCCTTTAGAGGTACAGCAGCGCAATTGTTTCGCGGGAAAAGAGCGTTTGAAGCGTTTCTAATTGTTTTCGTCGTAACTAATTAAAATTGCACGCTGCTTTCCATTCAACAAACTGTGGATTTGTACCAACGAGTGCTACGACAATCTCTGCTAACAATTTCTTTATTTTTAATTGTATTTTTGGAAAGCTTACCGACTGAAGAGTGTTTCTTTCTGTTAATGATATCGTAAAACTATCCCAGAGAAAGAAAAGTATTTTCGTTCGATACAACTAAATTCGTCTTGCTGTGTACTCTTGTAGTATTATAATGCGTTTTGTAGATAATCATCTCCAAATCCCTATGGTTTTGATCTGTGTATATGGTATTTTTAGAAAAAAAATGAAAGTATTCTCAAATATTTTCATCCATATGTATGAAATGAAAGGTTAAATATAAACTCAACGCTAATGAATTCGAGGTACGACTTTTCAATTCTACTTTGGAAACTACTCTGACATCTACTTGTTGATTCAAAGTTTTACTTGTAATGTAAATCTTCTTTTATTTTAATAAATATATTTTTATATCAGTGAAACATGTTAATTATATATATTTCATTGTATAAGCAATTAGTTTAACACACAAAATTATTACAAGAATCAATTTTATTGTGACAAAATGTAACATTTGTTGATGAAAAATCGTTAGAAATTTAAAAATTCTTTGTCAAATGATATGCTAATTATCCGTTGAAAATAAAAATTTATTTCTAAATATTGATAATTAAAAAAACTAATATATTTACACAGCGCAACTTCGCGCAAGGTTTTTTTTTTTCAATCTTTGTAAGAGTGAGCACAGTCTTGAGTTTGAAGAGATAAAATAGGATAATAGTTTTTTTTTCACAACCCCTGAACACAAAATTTCAAGGAATTTGGACCGTATTATGTATTTGAGGCCGCTTATAGATCGTTTATAGACCATAGTGCAGCATCACTTGAGGTGCGCCACGTCATGGGTCATCCTCATTTAGCTACCTGATATTTACAATACAATATTATAACATGTTTTATAAACATCTTCTTTTTTTGTAATCATTGTTTGTGTTTATATTTACGTTTATGATCATGTTCAATTGTTCTGTTGTTTTGCTTCTTGTTATAATTAAAACCACCGGACTTCAAAAGTCGAAACGTTGAGAACTTAATATCACAAAATGTATAGTACTCGTCCATCATAAGGCTTTAATAATTTACTCATTTAGTAATATCGGGAGAAATTGTAATTTACTTTTATATTTGATTTTGAGGCAATGAGTTAAAAGCTACATACTCCAATACATTCCCTGCACTGGCAGTACTCGTATCTAGAGGGCGGTGACGTCGTTGCGGAAGTGGCTCTCGCTGCGGTGTCTAGTGGCACTAACAGGATCTGAGTGGGAGAGTGAATTGATCGGAATTGATGGGATGATCCCTTGCTTGTCTCCGGAGAGTAACTTAGTTTGTTGTCCCCCCACGTAGTCATACGCAGTTCGCAACTGCTGTTTTGACAATAAAGTTTAGTATTTAGTATCTTGGTCTCGACAGAGATGAGGCGACTTGTCTTCTGTGCAGGAGGCGGAAGGCGCAGCGCAACGGTGTGTCACGTATTCGCTCGCCCACACTCCCTCACGAACAGAAGATGCACCACCTACGCCTTCAGGTGTTTAGTTGAGAGCTTCTTCATTCGCTCACTAGCAGCGCTCGACGACGTGTGGTATTGGAAGAAGACCTATAAGAAGACCGACGCCGAAGTACCTACCGACCTGTTGACAATTGTGATTGGTGCCTCTTTACGATCCTGAGACAACGCTCTCAATAGACTGCAAACTTACCACTCATATTTTGTCTTACCACGTGTTAAGTCTTAACATGCATAGATACAGCATGAAGTTCATAGAAACTTTTGTTTATCAATTAGTAGACCTTGAATTTGTGTGGATTTTATTTTCTGATGGAGCAGTATAGAAAAAAAGTATTGTAATAAGGAATGGTTGTATTACTTTTCATATATCATGCATAAATAACACTAAAATTTATACAGATTTTTTAGGTAATAATTACTTCTGACGTAATGTGGATGATATGTAGTGTTTATTACACTATGCGAAATAATTACCATATAAATTGCTTACATGATTATTTATTACCTGGCATTTCTTCTTATTAATATATTTATTTTTTGAAATTTGCACAATTGAATTACAACTGTATAAGTAATTTTTCGTATACTCATTGAAATATATTTTACGTTGTGCCACCTTGGTAACAATTAGTTGTGATTTCCGGGGCATCCGATAAGCCACGTTCACACCGACACTATTCGCGCATGTTGGTGCTCGTTGGACTTTTGTATACTTACATCACAGCGTTTCGTAGCAGTGTGAACGGGCCTTTAGACACGAAATGGCGATCGGCGTTACTCTACTTCCAGGTACCCTATACACTATTAACTGAGTAATAATTGGATACACATTGATTGATGGATAGATGTATACTCCAAGTCATGTAACTTTACCGAAAAAATGCAATATGGCCAACCTAACACGAATTACCAACTTCTGCGAATTTAAGTACGATCCGAATAAATGATTAATAGTTGTCACAAAAGTGACATTTCCTGTAAAAACACACACACACACAAATGATTAAATAACACATTCGATCCACACACTCGATGCAGAAAGAAAAGAATAGCGCCACAAGAACAAGCGAATTGAATATTTCATTACACCGAAATCTACGTAAGTGTTCAAATAATTGTTCATCACAACAAAAACAGTGAATATTCTGTTTTCCAATAATAGTGAATACAGATCTGTATTAGTTTCTTCTTGCCTTCGGTTTTTTGATAGCGCTTACGTAAAATAATGGGGTGATTCCTTGACTGAGCCATTTACATTACTCAAATTTTGAAATACTTTACTTTGTACCTGATTCGATTCACCTGAAGTCTGAATAACATTTGGTATTTACGACTTTAATAAAGAGGCTGACGATTCCTTACATTTTTTTGCGGAATAATAAATTTTGTAATTATATTCTTTATATGATTAAATTAAATTTATTTATTGTCAAGAAAGCAGTTACAAACTGCGTATGACCGCGTGGAGGACAATAAACTAATTTACTCTCCGGAAGCAAGCAAGGAACCATCCCATCAATTCCGATCAAGGGCCCTAAGGTAGAGGCGGATTCAAAAATTTCAGCAAAAATTCCTAGATAAGATAAAAAGTTAGCTGCGAGTTATAATACATATATAATGTCAATATGTTTGTAAATTTACATGTACAAGTTATTATCGAACTATAGATTATTCTGAGTATAGTGTTTAAAAATCATAAGAGTTGAAAAAACACTAAATTCACGATTTATTCAATTTTGGTTCTTTTATATAATATCAATGTATGCATCAAACTATAATTCGACACAACGTCTGAGTCTAACATTCCTAAATTCATTCTGTATTCGACTATCCTACGAAAACATTCATTGCATAAAATTTACAAATGAGAATGTTAATATGGTGAAAATAAAGGTAGATACTGTAATATTTTTACCATAAAAACTGAGGTGTTCTCTTAACGTTAAGAAATAATTTCATAATAATCCTCAGTTAAAAAGTATGGTATTGTTTAGTTTATATTTCACATTCAGCGATAGTAATTTATTTTAATGAAGTTAACTTAACTTCTGTTGTCACTTTGTAGCTCGTTAGCCTTATTTGACATCCGTCTTCCAGAAATCACTTGCATTAGTGTCTCGTGTTGGGTTGACAGCGTTTCCAAAACTAGATGCTGCCCATTACATTGATTGTCGTCCAAGAGGTAGAGATATGTCATGTATCACAGTCTGCGGTGTCCGTTCTCGTAACATCTAAAGGACATGATTGTAGTAATATGAAGACTCATTTATTAGGAATGTCTAGGCAATTAAGAGCCAAGAGATACGGCCTGGAATCGTTGGCATTTTATTCAAATGTATTTGATCAAATCAAATTGTCTAAACTACGTCCTGAATTCATGAGCGAAAAGATGACTTCAAATGACCGAAAAAGAGTGAAGATATGAAGCGTTAATTGTTAAAAAAGAAAATAGTGATAAAATTACAGAATTGATAGCTTATTAGTGGAAAATTAAAATGTTTTTATGATTGTGTTGGCATGGTTTCAATATGTAGTTGAATAAACAATGAAATATTTATGGAATTTGAATACTATGTATTTTATGATAAGAACTCACAACGTTTATGCTTCGTTTTAAGTCGTCGTGAGTTCTTATCACAAAATACATATTATTCAAAGTCCATAAAAGGTCGTAAGTCTTTCATTATTTATTTAATTAGATACATAAAGTACGTTAATTGTAGGAGAGTTTTAATAAGTAGACCAAAGACATTTGTCTAGTCATTAGAATGTATTAGAACCCAACGATAAGTCGCTCATTGCACACAGTATTTCAACACTGTGAGAAGCAAACATACATTACAAGCACGATGGCAATATGTATGTTTTTCGTATACTACAATGTGTCCCGGAGCCTTCTTCGAAAGAAGGGCAAAGAACGAGTCCTGGCAGAAAAAGTGGAAGTGGCCTAATTTCCGTTTCGTGGCGTCCCGACGCGCGGGACGCGCTGCCACCGGGTCAGTCGTGATGCATCGACCCGCGCGTCGCAGAGAAACGACCCGGCAGACGTTGCTGCCAGAACGAGTGAAAGACATATCCTTGTTTTCTCTCTACTCCCATACCGCACATTCACTGTTGCTTTACTCCTCCCTCCTTATGTTCACACGCAGTTCATCTACGTTTGTCCCCGTTTTCGACATTTCTAACTTCTATTCCTCTACCCACTAGTTTTATCATTCATTCCATCGTTCGAGTTAAGAATTCTTTATGGCGGTGTATTTTCATAAAAGATATGCTTATGCAATATATTTATAGGATTTTAATTACCAAGAGGTAATTAATAACATTTGTTTTATCCACTACGCGTATATTAAGACATCCCGATCATTATATTGCATTGTACAATCAGAACTTTTACTTTGCAATGTGTTTATTTTCCATCCATGTTCATCTAAAGGAGTTTCTCGTACACATTAAACATGTGCAAAACTATTAAGTTGGGGCCTCAGGTGTTTTAAACTCATAAATTTAATTGGAGTATTTTACTGATTTGTTACGGAAATAAATCTTCGCTATTTTAACAAATCACATTATTATTTATAACGATAAGGCTATTGATGGGATGTGGCATATATTATTTTTCTTCGACCAATATTTTAAGTATTTTCAGGCGAATCGGAACCAGGCACCTTTTCATTCAAATTGTCAAGTGAAAAACGTATTATTGTTACATGAGTGAAGATGCAATGAAAATAAAACATACTAGGACATTTGATATCAGTAATGATGTTTACTTAACAGTTGATTCGGTCTCATTTTGGCGACACAACTGTTTCTCTGTAGCTTGAGGTCCGAGGTTCTTATCCAAGTTGACAAGGGTGCGTTCGAAATATACCACTGTTTTTTTATTGTTGTATTTGTAAATGGGAAATGCAGCTTAGTGCTATTGAAGCTTTTCTACATGGGGCAACAGGAGATAGGATGTGGTTGGTACAGGGTTATTTTTAACTGGGTTTACCAACAACTTGGTCCACGTGGAGGGGTAAGTAGAAGTAGTTAGTAATAGTTAGAGTTATTGATACTAGAGGAAGGAAGGTTTACTTTTCAGAAGTCACAGCTATATGATTAATGTGAAAGGTTACAAATTTTCCCATCGGGAATCGAACCCGGGATGACTTGATGAGCGACAATACTACCACCTGAGCCACCAGTGGGACTAAATATACGACATGGATCACAAATGAAAAGCCAAGAACAGAAAAAGAGAGAGGGACAGAGAACATTTATTTTCAACACGAGTTGTAGATATTCTCACTGTACTCCGTGAAATCCGAGAAAGTTGAAAAATAATGCTTCGTTGATAAATTTCCCTGGATGTGTCAAAAAAATGTGACCCCGTTGATGGTTACCACTTTGGTGCCCCAACCGTGACTCAGGTGGTAGTGTTGTCCCTCATCACCAAGTCGACCCGGGTTCAATTCCCGGTAGGGCCAGAGAATTTGTAGCTTTTCACATTAATGTCCCAGTTTATATATAGCTGTGACTACTGAAAAGCAAACCTTCCTTCCTCTAGTATCAATAACTCTTAACTACTGCTAACTACTTCTACTAATCCCTCCACGTGAGACTAGTTGTTGGTAAACCCAGTTAAAAATAATACTGTACCACCCACATCCTATCTCCTGTTGCCCCATGTAGATAAGCTTCAATAGCACTAAGCTGCATTTCGCCTCCATTTACTGGAAATACAACAACTGCTGCCTACTTGGCTGTGACGTTGTGCTACTGCTACCTACTTTGTCGTCGTGGACCGTCCGTCCGTCCGTCCGTCTCTTATATGACGCCCACTCCACCTGCGCCCGCCTTCCTTGTGACCGACTTGCGAACGGGTCCTCTGCGCCGCCCGTCGCGTAAACACGAATTAGGGAATCGCGTCTTGCACCAACGCTTCTAACGGTACTGGGCAACATATATTGCCGGACAAGTTACACACGTTCCTAGGTTTGGGAATCATTTCAGATACGACTAGCTGAGTTCCTGGGACTTCAATCGTGTCAGGTTCTAAAATTTTTTTACTAAAATAATTATTTTATCCCCATTGATATCATATCGAAGTATTTTTATTCTTATCTTAGTAGTGTGTTGAATTGCCATAGGGTTGTTGATCGGAATTTATGAGATGGTCCCTTGCTTGCCTCCGGAAAGATAATTAGTTTATTGTCCTCCAAATGGTCATATGCAGTTTGTAACTGCTTTTTTGACAAATTTGTTCATTTATCTGTTGAAAAGATTTTGTGTTTCTCATTTTCTTTCTTCTTTACCGCTGTTTTTCGACCTCTTGGACACTACAACGGTTATTCTTTCTATTTTTTCCTTTCCATTCGTAGTTTCCTTATTTCCGCTTCACGCAATGGTCTTTATATCCCTATTGTCAGTTTCTTCTTCTTCTTCTTCTCCTCTCCCTCTACTCTCGGGTATCGTGTCCCCAATTGTTAGTTTTCAAAGTATCAGTAGCTTTGATCATTTTATAGAACATATAGTTAATATACTTTATATATTCAATTGTCAGAACAATTGTGGATCAAACCACACATGACATTTTAAACGTGTTCAATTGTTTGTGTCATGTTGTTTAAATGTTAGTGAAAGGTAAATATTTTATATCGATAAAGAACTTTCATCTATAAAGTTACTAGAATCGAATATGAATCCCCTCGGATTCTGAAGTGTCTGACGTAGATTAGAATCTCCAATTATAGACGAGGTAGTTAAACATGTGCGCATTCATTATGGGCGGTATGTCGACGACCTTGTGCAAACATGTTTAGTGTTGTAAAAGTGACAATTTTTTTTTTCTGATGGAAGTGCATTTACAAGTATTTGACAAACTGAATGTTATAATATCCTATGCTTGTGTACACATCATTATGTTAATGGATAATGAGTCATACCAAATCGCATTTCTCTTCGGATGGACCCCTCGCTCTTGCGGTCAGAGATCATGAGAAGAATTCTTTAGCGCAGGAGTGACCCTTGTTCCAATCTATGAGTCAGACATAACACTAGTCTCATTACGCCCCGAAGAATAGAAAGTTGGCACACGTCATGTTGGTTTTCCCAAAACACAAGAGCAGAGTTTTTCTTTTGTTCTGGTACGCGAAGTATCGATAACTTTATTATCAGCATTAGATATTCATCGTACCGTTATATATATTTATATATATATATATATATATATATATATATATATATATATATAT
>NNCF01131073.1:53100-67789 GCA_002313205.1 Laupala kohalensis | reverse complement strand
GAATAATAAATTGGTCAATCGATTGGTTTAAGTAATTTATTGAAACCAATTACTGGGTAGTTTAATTACTATTGCTAATAAACTAGCCTGCAAATTCAATATTCTAAATTTGGGGTGTTCCAGGGATGTACTGGTCAACTCTTTTTCTAGAAGTAGTACGTCTAGGCCTCGGAATAATACAAGGAAATATTAAAGTAAAGGCAAAATGATTTCATGCATGTTTATACGTATGTACCATGACATAGTCATAAACAAACCAGGTACTCTTTATCTTACGTTTCTTATATTAGCGCTTCCGTTACACCCTGTCACGCAATGGCATAATTTTTTTACCCAATTCTGTGGTGTTTGAAAGAAGCTGCGCTATAAACGTCAAGGTATAGAAATGCATTGGTTACTATCGTAATTTTCTTGGGTTTATAATAATTGAAGCATTGAAATATGAGAATAAGAGCCTTAAGTTTTCGGAGTTCGTAACCAACTGGAAATTGGGTGGTAGAAAAGAAATATGACAATGAAAGAAAAATATTTTTAATAAATATAATTGTGCAGCAAAATTATCGACATTCAACATTTCGGAAAATAGAAAGAGGATTAAATTTCTTTACGCGTGTACAATTCTGAGTGTCATCAGCTGGCGATACGCACAAGATCTAAGTATATATATCCTTCTGCTAACATTACTTCATATGTGAATGTAATATTCAGAATTTATGAGATGTGCATTTGACCTCGGAGGAACCGACGATTCGACGGATCTCTCACGATATGTGACATTCAAGATTACGATCCTCAAAACCTCAGACAGATATTTCACGAGTGATCTATCTGAATTCAATTACAACCATCGAAACGTAAATAATGGTTTCGAATGAAATTTAAAGAATCTACATAGTCTTAATGAACACAGACATTTTAGTAATAGGTAGGTAATAGATAAAGAAACTAAACTATTCTCGTATAGGTGATATATGTCAATACTTTCATACATCCTGTTCCAAACCTACGAATCGCATCAATTCCCGTCCCTTGCGGGTATCCAGTTTCTCTGTGAAAAACTGACGTCAAAGAGAGGCCTGACCTCTCCTCCATTCTATGCACTTGAGCATGCAGGAATGCGGCCTCTCACCATGGTTTCTAGGCCTCACCCACCCATCTACCCATGTACCCTTCCTCGCGAGAGAGAACAACCTAACGGGGATCGCACAGCCACTTTCCTTTAATGTCACTCAATGACCTACTGATTGGCTGCGAATTAGCTCCGGATATCTCGTCGCGTTCTACTGTCTAGACCTTCTGGTTTAATATCATGGCCACTGGAAATGCGAGTAAAGACAGTAGATGCCAGGGAATGTGTTAAAGTTTGTCTTTCATCTCGCACTACCTCGAGTTCTTTATAGGGTGCAGAGGCGACATGGACATCGCGTCACCTGATTGGATCCTGTTAGAATGACAGCCATTTTGTTCACATTGCAGATAGAAACCAACGTAAACAATAACAAAGGGCGGCCATTTTGCTCGCGCTAAGTGCCTATTAGATAATGATGCGCGCTCAGATCCACCGAAGTCCTCCTTGGAATTTTGTTCGAGTTGTCGTTTCTCTACCCTATAAAGAAAGAGCTGTAACTCTACCCGTTGAATAGCTAACATTAACCGCCCGATAGTTGAGCGGATAAGAGTTATCGGGGAGATAAACTTCGAATATGGACGCCGTGGAGGTTGACAGTGACCTAATTTTTGTAAATCATGATGACCTTTTTCGCATTACATCAATAACCTCTATCTTAAAAACGATGTTACTATAAATTATATTCAAAATAAATTTTAGAAAACTCTCAAATCAGGTAGCGTTAATTTCACATTCACTGCCTGCCTTTTACGTAGGATTGATTTCAGGTTTCAAGCGGAATGCAGGAGTAGTTCTTAATAAAAAAATGTATTGCTCCTTTCCCTTCGTCCTTCGGTACTGTTCCTTGTCAGAATACTTGCGAAATACACGTGTCTACCGAGCATGCGATCTTCAGAAATCTCTGGAATATTCTATAATTGTCCTCATGTTTTTTAAACAACCTTCTGTTGGAATATTTGTTTCCTTAACATTACTTCCGATTAAGAAAAATTTGAGAACAAATATTACAAAATAATATTCCTTGTTTTTACCAATCTACGAACACATATTGACATTTTTTTTTGGAATGTTTTGAGAGCCAAATGAATGAAGCCAAATGAAGCCAAATGAAGCCTAATGAAGCCAAGTGCACTCAATAGCAGTTGAATGGTTGTTCTCGTTTTGTTCTTCATTAAAAAATTATCTCGTTCGATATTTGTAATTTTAAAAGAAAGTGAATGGTAGTTCTAAACTTAAGTGTTATTTTAATATCAATATGTAATCTTACAACTGTTTTACACCTAAGAACTAGTACCTATTTTTTTTTATTATTCCTATTTGTTATAAACACGTAAATGTAACATTGATAGCTTTCAAGAGAATCTGTGGAATACTCTGTAGAAACGTACTATGGATTATTTTGCTTTGTTAAACTACATTAATTTATTTTGCTTTGTTAAACTACCAAAATAAATTAAATTTTGGTACATTATCTCAAAGTTATTTGCTTAAACTCTTTTTCAAATTCATTTTCATATTTGACTTAAAAGATATATTTTTATCTTCAAAAGTAAATTTTATTTAAAAACAAATACCCATTTAAAATAAATTAAATAAATACATTAGTGACACTATATCTTGCTTAGTTTAGTTTATCTTGTATAGTTGACAATGGTGGGAACGATTTCTTTTTGAAATTAACTACAATACTATTTTATATCACTGCACGGAAAGTTTTACTAGTGTCAAAGTCTTTGTGGATATATGTATATTTGTGGTAACGTACATTTAAACGCAATGTGGTTTCCATCATTTTTGAAGGGGACGAGATAGTTTCAATCAAGAAGACGAAGAGAAAAATTAATTTACCTAAATAAGTGCAGAATTGATCACTTAGTGTATGCACAAGATTTTAGTATGCTTGGTCGCCATATTTGTACTTTTGTGCTCTTGTGCTTCGTTTCAAACGAGTCAAGCGAATTCCTCAATGTTGTTTGTACTATAATATTAACTATTAAAGATACAATTAAATCATTATTATTAATATTGTTGTGTTCCATAACTATTAGAATAGAAATTAAGGAAACAATTATACATATCAGTGATTTGACTACCATGGATTAAGTGCTGCATACATCTTAAGTACATGTAGTTAATACGTAGTGCCATGTTGAATCTTATGTTAGTGCTGGAACGCTATAACTAATGGAAATTCGCTTCAGATTGCTTTGTATAATGCGCCAAGATCCACTTCTTACGACATGTTGACGGTTTCACATTCGCTTGATGTGTAAAGGTGTTGGTATTTCAATCGACAAGGTCATCTTTGGCAATGTTTACGATTATTATGATAAATTAAAGCATGAGCTGGAATTGAGCGGAGGTCAATAGCGAATGTGAAATATTTGTGAAGTGTGGAGAAGCGACGTACACGATTTAGACTTTTGCAATATTTCAAGGGAAAATTCTGTGCTTCATTTAATGGCAGAAAAATCCCAGTTCAAGGTTTTCTTAGACATATTACCATAAAATTTTCATATTCTTTCGTTATTCACATATTTCTTAATTACGAATGCTAGTTATATAAATGTTTCTATATCGTATTAACCCTTTGTATATTTCAACGTCAGGTTGCATGATTCTGTATATATGTTTATTTCTTCAAGAAGATAAATTAATTTATTGTAATGTGTTAATACTTGTATTTTTCAATGGACTGAGTATGAAATCCTGATCTAAGTTGAATTACTAAACAGGAATTATTGCTTTAACAAAATTTAGGTATATTTAGGAGATTCAAAAAGTAGTAATTTAATATCATAACACCAAGCACAACGTACCTAAATCCATTGTATTACTTCGTAAGATTCCCGAAAATTTAGCATAAAAAACATGATGAAATTCACAGAATTGATATATGTAGGAAATAAAAAATAATGTAACATGACCTCATTTCATAATCGGAACATTTAAGTATTTCTTCATATTATAAATGCGAATGTTACTAATTATAAGTGTTTACATTACCTTCAATGCCTCTTGAAGCCTAAACTCAAGGAGACATCGAGGGAACGAAATCGAAGACAGGAAAAAAAACAGTGAATGATGTGCATGGAAATCTAATCATCAACATGGGAATGTTATTAAAAACTACTTGTCTGCATTAAAACTGCCATTATCCCTACCATATACTATGCCAAATGTGAGGATTCCACGTGACAACCCCAGTATTAGAACCATGAGGATTTCTCCAAAACTTTGGACCTAGAATCAACATTCAGAAGAAGTAAAGGATTTGTCCAAACTTTTGAATGCGATTTGTCCCAACTTGTAGATTTGACATATTAATCTTATAGTATCTGAAGTCATATCCAAATTATTTTTATCCCCTGATTTTGCATCGAGCGTACAATCCTAGGGTATTGTATAAAGAGTATGTTGTCGTAAAATCCTAGGATACTCAAGAACATAGTTAAATTGAAATTATTAAACGGACCTTTTTTGTAGACGAATAATTTCAGAAATGTCACACATCAAGTCTATGAAAATCACGTTGAATTTACAAACTGACACTGGCAACTTATCCAAAATTTATAGTTGTTTATTTGTATATCTGGTTAATTTGTTTTCGACTTGTTACCAAAAAGATAAATCAAACACACGTATGTTTATACGTTCACCAGACGATGGCAGCAATCGACTGTTGAAGCGTTGTGGCGAATAATAATAACTATTTGTGTAAAAAATGGTCGGTTTAATAATTCCAATTTAATTATGATAGTTGACGTGAATCATATAATGTGTGTGTGTGTGAGCAATGTCGGATCTATTATTTCGGGGAGGGATAAAGGAGGCTATAGCCGCCCCTCCCAATTGACTTTAATAATTAATAATTTGTATTAGTTAAAATTGTTTTTGTTATTAGTAATATAATTGTTATTAACAATTACATAATGTTAAGTGTTAATTATTTATCTGATGCATTTTATTTAACGATAATATTAATTAAATTTGTGTCGTAAATAATGATTTTTAAACAAAAATGCTCCCCGGTTAAGCCCCCTCCCTTGATTACGGTCTGTGTGAGTGAGTGAGGTGGAAGGGGGGGGGAGGTTGGCTACGTCCGCGGGTGAGGCCGGTTCCCGCACCTGCTGCTGCTGCTACTTCTTCTTCTTCTCCTTCGAGAGGGGGGGGGGCGGGCGAGGATTGAGGTGCGTCGCCCCCTTGTGGAGGAGCGAGATGCGAGCGGATCGGGGTCAGTCGCTTCCTCTCCTTTCCTCTCGCCTTCTTCCTTAGCCGTGCAGTGGAGTGGAGTGGAGTGGAGTGGGGCACTTGTTTATGGAACAGGGCCGCTTCACTGCCACCGACGTCTTCGACTTTGTCGTCAACGACGCTCCTAGCGGCGGCGGCAGAAGCAGTCTGGCGATCGGCGCGCTTCCGACGGTGGATGAGGGAAAGAGGGGATAACGCGCATTACGAAACGTGGATTTAAATTTCTTCAACTTTGAACTAACGGATCCGATTTCCCAGTCGATGAAATTGGGTGACGTTTTCACGTGAAGTTTCCCTCAGACAAAATGCCGGTTCACTACCGCTTTCCTTTTTCACTGTTGTATTTCTAAATGGGAGGAAATGTAGCTTAGTGCTATTGAAGCCTATTTACATGGAGCGATAGGAGGTAGGAGGTGGGTGGGAGAGCTATTGTTAGTAGCTGGGTTTACTAACAACTTGGCCCACGTGGAGGTGTTAGTAGAAGTAGTTAGGAATAGGTAGAGTTATTGATACTAGGAGGATTGATACTTGAAGGATATTATGTTTCGTAAATAAAATACGGTAATTTCCTGACGGCGTATCATTAGCATCTATATCACAATCACTTGTTGTGAGCAGTTTGTAGCAGGTATTTTTGAGTTGCAGCGGGTATCACATTTCAAACTAGCTTGTTGCGTAATTTAGGATCATTATAAGCGAAATGATATCTTACGAAAGAATCTTAAAGATAGACGTTTGAAAAATATTTCTTATGTATTACGTAATAACAACCAACTGACCCACAACATGTGCACCATGACCGTCCCTAATATCAGGTCGGGAGACTAATAGAGTGGAAAAGAATTCTGCCTTATACGACCACTGGAATTCCTCTTTCGATGCGATGAATTGAGTCATTGGAACGTGATGAAGACAAGCAGAGTGAGACTGGCACTTCCTTATTACTTGCAGTGTTCCCCCAACAACTGCTTACTCTTAGAGGGACAGGCATGGGCTGCTGAATACCCCAAACAAGATGAATTTAAAGAAGAATTGACATTGGTGGCATTCAACGCGTCAATTCCTCGGAAATGTAAGGGATCATGTTACTAAATTATTGAAGTTCATTGATAGATCGGGGCTCCTCCCACAAGTTCTCGGCAGTGTTTAAATTTGCATTCTTCATTCTTTTTCATTCTTCCTTTTCCTTTGTTTGGAAAACAAGATTTTTAAGAGTTGTATTCATAATAATGTATTAGCCTTTTTGTCTGTCATTTCCTATCACCTTTATGTTTAGATTAGTGGTATTTCTGGAGGGTTTTCAGTGGGTATTGTGGGTTGAGTTATTCGGCGAGTCCCACACACGGGGAAATGTAACGTTGGCTCTCCCTATGGTGCGGAGCTGCATTTTCCCTACGTGCACAAAAAAAGTGTTTAGATATGTGAGGGCTCTTATGACCTAGATATTGGTGAGCCCTAAAACCCTATTTTTTTAAAAATGCGTTAATGGGACATCTGGTCAAAAAATACATCAAATGCGAATCAAACATGCATTTTGTTCATTCGTAATATCTGATTGAAAATAAAGTGTGATTGGTGATATCGCTGCTACTCCAAAATGTTTCAAATTACTTAGGAGAGCATCGGATTACATGAGAAATACCACGCATAGCGTCTGGCTGAGGTAAAGACCCAAAGATCGTCGCGGAGGGGGGGGTATAACTCACCGGTGAGCTTGGTGGGATGAAGTACCAATCGGGAGACTGAGAATACAAGCGAGTCGACATAAAAAATAAAATGAAGAATCAAATATAATATGTAATATCCTCAAGTGCTAACAAAAGTAGTTTTTTTTTTGGTAACTTAGTTCC
Source organism: Laupala kohalensis (assembly GCA_002313205.1). Lineage (NCBI taxonomy): Eukaryota > Metazoa > Arthropoda > Insecta > Orthoptera > Trigonidiidae > Laupala > Laupala kohalensis. Next base: position 60,559 of record NNCF01131073.1, on the reverse strand, counting down.
TCCAATACAGTATATGTTTTCTTGTATTGTTTTCAAAAAATTATGATTTACCATCACTTCTAGATTTTAAAATTAAAAAAGTTATCAAAAAATGACTCTGGAATCTCGATTGCTCAATTCAACCTATATTTGTTTTTTGTTTTATTCCATTTATTACAATACACACGTTTTATCGGTAACTATTGACGAACGCACTGCTGCATTACACCTTTATAAGAACTATTTGTTATAAACCGGCCTTTCATTAAAAGGACCAATCCTCCGTTAAGCCCTTATTATGATGATGGGTTACAATACGACAATTCCGATGGCTGATTATTCATAGCTAATTGGCACATACAAAACAGCTTTTTTTCTATCGAAGAAATTTTGTTTAGTTCCGCTGCGTAATATCCACTTCTTGTATATTCAAGTACCATGCACAGGAATACGAGCCGTGCCAACAACAGGAGCGTGTAATACTTAACACGGTTTACATTTCTCCCTGGTATTGTCGCCGACTAAAAGACAAAAGGTCCTCCCTCATAAAAAAAACCAATCACGAGAGGAAGGGAGTCATTTTCTCTCTGTGGAAGATCTGCATACACATAATCGTTGCCAACGCAACCAAGTGAAACAACTCGGAGGAAACGTAAACGGAGGTAATTAAAGTCTCGAAAGATTTGAATGGAAAGTTTTATCTCGTCATGAAAATTTTTACGAACGTATAAAATGATTTTTACTTCTTTTCATTTTTGCAAAAATTTACTTGCACGAACTTAATACGCTTTTCATAAAGTACAACGTAAGATTAATACATAATAATAATAATAATAAATTTATTGTCAAAAAAGCAAAAGTTATAAACTGCAATGTGTGACCACGTGGAGGACAATAAACTAATTTACTCTCCGGAAGCAAGCAAGGGACCATCCCATCGATTCCGATCAAGGGCCCTAAGGCAGAGGCGGATTCAAATTTTTTTTGCATAAGTTCCTAGATAATATAAAAAGTTAGCTGCGAGTTATAATACATATATAATGTCATATAATACATGATCTCTACAAGGATGAAGTATCTTTTGTGTGACTAAATTGTTACAGGAAACTGCGGTCAATGTGCTCTCGCGTTGGACATGAATCTACGTCTCGAGCTGTTACTTTTAAGGCACTGATTTTTGAATTCGTCAGGTCCAAAGATTCAGTATTGTTTGAAAACTTGAATCATTATTCTGGGAAGGTTCTTATGAACTATGGTTATTTTTAAAGAAAGTTATCTTAAAGATTTCTTCTTCTTTATTACAAAAATGAAAAACATATTCAGTTCCTAAGTGCGAGTTGGAAACTTTATTTCTTATTTATATATTATTAAATAAATAAATTACAATATAAAAACGAAAGTACTTTTACATTCCGCAGTTTTACATTTACATGTGATGTGTACGCGACCAGATAAAGTAGATTTATTTTTCTTCAGTTTCATCAGCCAGACCCTTGTCCAGAAAACGTTTTAGTGGGGGCCACCATCAGAATTCTTGAGTAAATTTTTTTAGTATTCATACAAAAGTTGTATGTCGTTAAAAACCTTTCAACGTGTCCAATTTTATATTATTGAACAAATCGTAAAAGGCAATATTTTATTTTGATATAGTACAATTTACAATGAATTTCGGAAAGGGTGTGTCCTCTGGATCTCCCCCTTCCCCAAACGTTGGTTCATGCTTGTCTGAAGCATTGTCCACAGCACATTCTTTAATCATACAGTCGTAGTTTCATATCATACGATTTCATATCGTGACGATAAAGACAAAAATTGCGGCTCGGCGCAGTGGCGCTTTCAAGTGTTGAGCGAGTATTACTACTTGTAATAACAACGTAAATGAATATCATCGTGTTGAGAAAGCATTGTTGTGAGTTAGTTATACTCGCCAGCGGATAGACGCGCTACTGTCTCTGACTCCTTGGCCAGCATAGGGCGTTAGTATGTCATGCCAGTACTGCTTGATATTAGATTATGCTTTTTATCACCTAAAATGATTTTTTTTAAATAAATGAACATCCGATGTTCCGTTGACCCGCCGCCAGGTGCGTGGCGGTCGCCGGTCTGACGATGGAGTTTCCTGTGGAAACGAGGCGTCGCACGCACGCACGCCATTCGTTCCTTCTCTTCGTATAAGAAGATACTTTCGCCAATTAGGTAGCGAGCGGCTTCACTTGGCGACGGAGTCTGAGAACATCAACAGCTCATCATTTGTCCCCAATGACTCTGAATCATCACAGATCGATGACATCAATAGTGACTCGAACGATGCCGCTTCATTAGAAGTTAAGATACACCTTTGCTCACACAAAGGAGAAGAAAAACTAACGCAAATCAACCGATGTGGGTGTCGAATAAACAGTTTTCCAGATCATGGAGATAAACAGTGCCATTTCTTATACTGTCGAGGTAGAAGTTTATCCCCCACGGGGATAAGTCACCAGAGCACACTTGTTAGTGCGGTCACTTCTCTGATTTGTGACAATTTTGTTAACTGTGTAAATAATTCATTCTCCCTGGTAACTCCGGGTTATTTGAGCTAGTTTTCAATAAATTAAACATTTATGTTAAAAGAACAGCCAATAAATTTCTAGATATATCCTCGTAGATACGGGACCTGATGATACTTTACGAATGACGGCAAAAAAAAAAACTTTCACTTTAATTTAAAATAAAATGATTGGTGGTTATCTATGTTTTGCTTAATTTGTTTATCTATTTCTTAACATGCGTAAAATTAAGTTTTTGAAAGAACTTCATTTTAACCATCATAAAATAATGTGTACTAAAATCCGTAAAATATTAATATTATTCCATCAACGTCATTTTTTATAACTGAACAGTGGTGAACTTAATTAGTGAAAGAATTGGCTGTTTACATTTCTTTTTACCACGTTCTAATGACTTGACTTCAGGAATCAATAAGAAAATAAGAAAATTGGATATTAGTCATCTGGGTCTCTATTGTCATATTTATTTAACACTCTCTCAGCCAATTTTTGTGCAATAAAATTTTTAAACAAATTGGTCTAATATATGTAATATCTGAAAAATAAGCAATATATTTTCACTAACATTTATCGATAAATTAGTGCTTCTCTAGAAATTGGCCTCTTGGAGCTTTTTTCCTTAGATCCACCACTGACGAGAATATTAATATTCATACATATTGATAGTACTTGATGTTAATTAATTTAAACCCCATCGAATTTATGAAGACATAAGGGATAACTGTGTTGGATTTGAAAACCCTTTAGGAATGTGTATTAAAAAGCGTCATCAAGGTGTAAACGCAGCCTGNGGGGGGGGGGGGGGATTGCCTCAGTGAGTACCTCAGACTGCTCGCGATCGCCTCTGCTCAGCGATTCTCATGCTCACTTGTTCTCAATCGAGCGAATAGGAGGTTTCGTAGTGACGTCATCCACGACCAACATTCTATTTACTATCCACATCCGGAGATGGGAGATAGGTGGAAAGTGCTTATCATTACAGCTCAAAATGTAATTTGATGGACATTCAGTATATTGAATGCATTGCAACGCGCGTGTTATGTCCATATGAAAGAATGAAACGAACATAGAGTTGGGGCGCACAGAGTAGGTAGCAGAAGAGGGAAGAGGCCGATTGTAGTTACGTTTGCATTCTTTAAAGAGAGAGACGCTAACTTTAGGGAAACGACGGGAGTTAAGGGTGTGGGAGGAGGAAGATTCTAGCGCGCGGGTACGGCAGGAACGCCGCTTCCTTAGACGACACTAGATCGAGGCGAGGAGACGAGGCTGCCGTGTCGTCATAAGCTGATGATCATCGGGAAGGAGACGGACAGGGCAACGCGTAGGAATGGGGATGACTGGAGTCTTGGGGACGGACAGGAGGCGCCGCAGCAGGATCGGCGTTGTGTGATGCAGGTAAAGGAATGAAAAGCTACATTAAGAACGCAAACAAAAAGAAGGAAAATTGGTTTGGCTCAGAATGTTACAATAGTCTCAGAAGAGCTACCAAAGCTCTGCAAATTTATCGTATACTTGGCACTCAGGCAGCTCGTCAAAGCTACGTTACATATTCACAAGAATATAAATTTTTGCTCATAGATAAGAAAAGTCGTCGGCGAGTAAATGAAATTAAAAGAATAGAAATGATTTTGAAAGCAACGGAGGGAAACGCTGTCTGGGAAACTCTCAACGCGATAAAATCTTCAACGAGGGAAAGAAGTAATATAACACCTGATCAGTGGTTAGAATATTTAAAAAATCTTCTCTACCATCAACAACCGATGCAATTAAGCGAAGGAGAAGTAATTAAGTGCGGATTTATTTCAGTGTGTGTTGACGAACTAGATCGTAACTTAGATCGATCTATAGACAGTAAATTTGTGTCTATCAGTTAACAATATTCAGGACTGTTTTGAAATGTATATGAGGATATAAAAACATGGAAGCGGCCGAGCACAACGGTTTCGTGATTTATGCATCTCACCTCAAAGGAAAACTTTCAACAAAGATCTTTCTCAAACGTCCGATGACCTATAAATCAAAAGTGATGTAAAAAATACTACGGAAAATTTACTACAAATCAAAGTAAACTTCCATCACATTCATGATTTAAAAGTTGGTCTTATTTTATAAATAAGTGTTTTCTCCATAAGACGCAATGTAACACGCCATATATTGCATTTACGATTATTTCATTTAAATCGTCAGTGAGATATGTACTTCTAAATGAAATCACAATATATACTTGTTTACTTTATGCCGATTTCAGGTATTTTAGTGGTTTAATTTTACCTACGCTTGTACTATCTCAATTTCAAAAAATTGTCTTTGTTCAATGTACAATAGACTCTGCGTTATTTATTACATCTGAAGAAAATTTCATTATTCGTGTGAAATGTAATTTTAGCAAATATATTTGCTAGAACACTCAGATTGCTAGATTCAAATACATTTACTCAGTCACGTGCTAAGCCTGTGATCAACAAGATGGGTTTGGAAGAAGAGACTAGAAGCTGCAAGAAGCCATACAAGTCAGTACGAAACGGAGGCAAAAGTTAAATATTTGTTGAAACCATTTCGCAGAACTACAGCGGAAAAACCGTATCTCACAAATTTATTTTGCTAAAGTTGATAGTCCTTCACGTAATTGCTGGATTGTGGAGTGGAAGATATATTTTATTCTTTCTGAAAAAGAATTACACGGAATGATTACTTTACGACTTTATTACTTTATGGCGTTACTCACGGACTTTTAACTCACCTCTTCCGGAGTGCTTTTCACGAAATACGCCTAAATTTTCATGCGCTGGGTACGGGTAAAAATTTTAAAATGAAACCGTTTTACATAATTTCGTCAAAATTTGATTAACATCCATTAAGTGGTATAGAGTTGTATACTTGAAAATCATTCCTACATCCATCGAAACCTTAATTTTTATATATCAGATTATACTCCATGAAGGAAAATGTGGCTGAACATGTGGTTTATTAATGAATGAAAAAGCGGTTACAATCTGACCATATGACCACGTGAAGGACAATAAACTACTTTTCTCGCCGGAAGCAAAGCAAGGGACGTATTCCATCAATTGAGATCACGAGTCTTCCTGCAAAATGGTGGATTCAACATTCACGCGGCCAAGGCAAAGTAATGTCGTGCGACCCCCTAGAATATAGTAAGCTTATTGTTATGTTATATCATTAAATGTATATTCTATAGAATATAATAGAAATGGTACGTAACAAATACCTACTACTATTTTTAAATTAGTCCGAAAACGTTGCTAAAAAATCGTAGCTCTTAAAATATCTCAAACTCGATATATTAGTATAATAATATTAATTTTATTGTTTTTATTATATAATAACATTATTACTCTAATATTTTTTATTATAATAATATTTATTATACTCTTCCCACCGCTGGTGGGTCGATATTCAAAATCGCCGCTGAAACCCCTGGGTCGGTATGAGTTCATAAATCGATCTCTCGATATCATACTGAGAGTCGAAGGAAGAGGAGACCTGCTTTCGATCCGTCTGCACCTTCGCAATCGCCTTAGGATCCGCCTTAGGAGAAGCCACTCGTCGAATAGTTGGAGTCCGTCGGCGGACACGTTGCTCCCAACCACATAAACACTCGCTGTTATCCTCATGATTATCCTCTGAGGTTGAGGACATGCTCTTGGAACATGTTCTTGAGGTTTTGCTCCGCGAATGAATGTTGTTGTTGCTTGTTCTTCTTCTTCTTCTTCTTCGTCCTTTTTTTTTCTTCTCTTAGACACACTTGTGATTTCGTAGTTCGGTGGTTATTGAACCTCTTCGTCTAAAGGCATTTGCGGTTTCAAACTTCGTTGTAGACACAATTAATGGAGCGGAACGGAATGATGCATCATGAGAATGGAATTTAGGGAAACCCTTTTTACATGATTGTGAATTTTGTAACAGGTTACATGATGACTTTCAAGGCGAAGCTATAATTTCTGGTATAATGCCATACCTCGGTTTTCGTTCATAATCCTATATCGATAAATATCTATAAACAGCCAACATCCGGAACTCAAAACCGACATAAACCGAGGCAATTATTTCCATGTGAGTCAATAAAAAAAATGAACATTTAACTTCCACCCTTAATAAGGTATCGATACTGTATTCATTTATTTATTTCTTGTCTTATGGCGAGATTCAGATCACGAGGCCTTGAGGCTCTTCCGCCTAACCGTTGGACTTGGGAGAGAGTATTGGGAAGGTGAGATGTTGGGTTGCCGAACTGACATCTTTCTGGAGCAGGTGTGGGAAATCCCAGCTGAAAACCTCACGTAGTTCGGCCGAGCAGGGTTTGAACCCATGCTCTGCCGCTCAGCGGAATCATGGAAGCGAAGACGATTACACTAGATTAACTTCCCTTCTTGGCCTTTTGGCACTAACACCAGCTTCAGAGTCACTGGACCCATGTTGCACAAGCTGTCCTAAGAGATCTGTTATCTACCGTCTCTTCAAGATTTATATATTATTAAGATATACCTAAAAGATATTATTGCTAAACAAGTTTTCAAACATTCTTCATACAAAATGAACGGGGAGGATAAGTGGTTACGTCGAATTCGAAGAACTAACGCAAAACTCTTCTCTGAAAAATCAGAATTAGAAACCAAGTACAAGTCGACGAAATCCAAGGTATACGTGTACTTCTCAATCGCAGAGTTCACTACAACTTTAAAATCAAGGAATTTTGAATTAGATTTTTATTAAGTAATAGGAAATTGGATTTACTTTAAATGCAGTCTTTTATAAGATCTTCCACTTTCCTCAACATTTATTCTTCGTATCTGTAAGTTCTGTGAAGTACGACATTTTTTTTTATTTTCACACAAATATATAATGTTTACAACATCACTGATGAATGGAGGATGTATATTTCACATTTTACGAAAAGAAGCATTAAAAAA
>NNCF01131073.1:29029-53056 GCA_002313205.1 Laupala kohalensis | reverse complement strand
ATATATATATATATATATATATACTTCCCGTTCTCAAATTTAGACGAGTCGAGAAACAATGAACAGTAACTGAATTACCGAGATCCTAAAAAGAATAAATTTTCGATAGTGGTCAATAGCGTACCATTTAATATCTCCCAAAATTAAATCAATCGTGAAACAAAAAATAAAAACATTCAATTTTACAAATAAAAAAAATAAAGAACTAACACGGGAAAAAATGTGATGCATTAATCTGTTCACTTATAGCAGCTAGATACTTGAAATGCTGCCATCCGAATGAAATCCTAAAAACGTCCCCTTACTTATTCTAGGATACAAGGACTAAAGAACGATTTTTCGGAACCTCCGAACAGAGATGCTTTCTAAATAAGAAAGAAAAATCATAATGCGAAAATAGGTTAGCGATAACAGCAAGAGACTGTTAAAACTTCTTCGGGGTATTTAACAATGTAGATGTAGTGATCGTGAACCAAAATTTTATAAAATATTAATTTAAATTAATTGTTAATGTATAAATAATTTCTGAGAAACAAATTGAAATTATAATGAAACGCTGTAAAGCAATATTATTACCCTAAATTATCCAAAGGTACATGGTATACTGCGTAGGAGTCCAACGTACACACGTCAAGCTAATTAAGTTGCGAATAAGGTCAAGCTTCCTATGTTTAATATGGGAGGTCACCTCTGAAGATGTACCAATAGAATTACGAGTAGATAGTGAAGATATCTACATCTTCAAGATCTGTGCTTGAGAATTTTCCGAAACAAATCAGTTGCCATGACGATGAAGAACGCTTAAAGCGAGTTTATCTGATCGACTGTCCGTTGTCAACTGTTGCGTTCTGACAAACGACGCCTTCTCCTTCCTATCCGTCCTGAAAACAAGTAACGGTGCGGGGAAAAAAAAAACTGCGCTGGTCTCGTTCACTTGACCTCTCGAAAGAACGAAATGGATGCGCCTATTCAGATCTACGAGACCGAAGTGATCGGGGGAACCCCTCCTTTCGGTCACTGGCCAACGAAAGAAGCCGGGACTTCTTCGCTCCATTGGTTCTACTCAGAGGTGGAAAGGTTGAAGGCATAGACACAGACACGGAGGTTGCTGGTCGCGAAGGAATGTTCTAGACCGGACGCGCATTCCGAGGATTTCCCGCTTCATGAGAATTATTACGGAAACATGTGTCAACACCAAGAAGAACCAGTTGCTCTTCCGTTATTTCTTCTTATTGAGATTGAAGAGTGATTAGCGCAGAAACGAAAAGGTTTTTGCCATTTTTTCATTTTTGCAAATACAAACTATGAGACTCGTTTGTTTAACTACCAAACTGAAGGAGTATTGTGTTAAGTTGAAATGTAATTTTCTGTTATTTCAGAACTGTTCTTTAACTATCCACATTTCCCCCCACTTTTCACATACCGTTAGTTAACTTCATACGTTTATGCATATGTTTAGACATGCTAAGTAAAAGTATCGTTAGATTATATTGTTCTAAGAGAATGCTCTCCATGGACTTTTCTGTAATACTAACCCTATACAAAGAAGTAAAGTGAATTGCTAGTTTTATTTCTATAAATAATGTATTTATTGGGGGAAGAAAGCTGTTAAACATTGCTTCTGACTGTATGGAACATAATAAGGTAATTTTATAATTGTTTTTTAATTATAATTTATAATGAACGTTAATGGATAATGAGTTAATTCACTCTCCAGGAGCAATGAAAGGACGAAACACATCAATTCCCATCCGAATACTCGAAGTAGAATCCGGAGAAAGAAAATCTATCGATAATGTTCTCAATCGTATAAAATGGTTGAGATCAAACAATAACATTGATACGGTGAATGAGAAAAACAAAAACAAAGTATTTTTTAAATTGTATTGAATAATAATTAAAATCGTAACAATTATGTGTGAAAGTGGACAAGGAATTTTACAGTTGATGGACCATAAAGTTTTCCTGGTAATGATAATACCTAATGAGATCAGAATTTTAAATTACAATTTATGATCTTTTAAAGAAGTATCTCTAGAATTAATTTTCTTCCAATAACACAAAAATGTCATTACAATTCAGTCGTAAGATATGGTATGTATTCGTTTCTTTAATATTTTAATAAACTCCGCTGGAAGTATTTAGATAACCAAAGCGTAAAAAGCGTAAACTAGACAATTCAGTTTCTATTACTTATTTTGATTAAGATTTGGAAGTCAAACTATCCCTGAACACGCCCCGAAGGTGCCCAAGGGGTTTGCGGAGGGTAGAGCTCCGCAATTACCTGACCTCGGCACCAGAAGGAGGAGATGTAGTCAGTATCTCGCTTGACAGACCTTGGCACTCATTTTACAGCACGCTGAGTAGGCCTGGGAGTCCGTCTGGATGTTGAGGTGTGATGAAAAATCCCCACCTCACCGGGGATCGAACCCCCTGCCATCCAGCCAACAGCTCAGCGCTCTACCCACGCTGACTCCGATTATTTATGCAAAATGTTAAAATACTATCGAATATTCCACATAAAAAATATAGCATACAACAGGAACAGTATTAACATTATTGCATTACCTGATCTAAAATTTTATTTTGTGCTTCACATTATCACACCATTCACCGTAATTTCTCTGTTACCGAGCCCGAATAGATAATTCAAGTTCTTTTTGTATGCAGACAGTGATACAAAAAACGATCCATTATCTTTCATCTCGCAGCAGCAAGCCTCGACCTTTTCATTCACGCGTTGGTAATTGAGAGTAATCCAATACTTTGGAATCCATAATTTACGTATTTTATAATATTAGAAAAAAATACTTAAACAATACTAATGGGAAATAAGGTAATACTATACAGTTATTTTTCTTTTTTTAATACCTCTTTTCTAAGGATTTCATCAAAACCGTTCGAGTCGTTTTTGACAGTGAAGGGAGTCCAGAAACGAACGAACATTATTCCTCGCGTAGTATACTGTGATTTCGCATTTAACGGAAAAACAATAATTTAAACAAGGACTTGATTTGTATACGAGAAGGATTCCTTCCTGCCTCTATTTTTGTACTTTGGATGACCGAAGTGAGCCCGTGAGGTCGGTCGGTGCTGGGTGAGTGGCTGGGTGGATGGATGGATGGACGGACGGACGGATGGCACAGTAAGCAAGCGATGCGTGGCAACGGACGCAGTCGGGGCAGAAGGCTATTCTCGAAAGACGTCACGAAGTTGAAGAAGAGGTACAGCTCCAACGACCGCAGTTCTCACAGTTCACAGATCGTGAAATACTCCTTTGGATGACGAAACGTAAATATACTTTGAAACTGGGTGTTTCTGCCACAGAAAATCCCAATATCATCCTACCTCGGATTTTTCTCCGGTTTTCCTTCGGGTACAGGCGGATTTTTTAAATATAAAGACTCGCTAGGCTCTTGTCTAGAGACGGCATCAGTTGTTATAATTATTAGCGAATTTAGTGTTATTTATTCGTGAGGAATTATCAACAATTCTTTCCGAATGATTTATAGATTGATAATAATACGTACTTGTGGAATGACTTTTCTGTGTTTTATTAAATACTATATTTGTCGGTATTTGTAATTACTATAACACGCTAAGAACTATTTTTTAATCGTTATAGCATGTTGAAATGTTAAATCCGCCTCTGCCTTAGGGCCCTTTATCGGAATTGATGGGATGGTCCCTTGCATGATTCCGGAAACTAAATTAGTTTATTGTCCTCCACGTGGCCATACGCAGTTTGTACTGCTTTTTTAACAATAAAGTTTATAAATTTAATTGAATTACACAAATTTTCTGATGAAGTATATTACGCATACCAACAATCTGATGGTTTTGGAAATAAGCAAAAACTGAAAGCTTCTAATAAAGAAATATCCTGAGAAATCTACAGTTAGGGAGATCAGTCAACCATTGTTTCGGAAATGTGCGAATTATGAAAACTACTTCCTATTCCTCAACTCAGTAAACACTTCGGTCAGTGCAAGATATTATATTCATTGCATATGGTTGAGTATTTTATATGATTCCTTACAAAGGATGAAGCTGTGAGAAAATTCAGTATCAGAATATCTTAGTAACGTGTTTGATAATAGCAATACTGTAAGTATACATGTTCATCTAAATGCTCCTTAATTTGTCTACAAGACTATTATTATTCATTTAAAAAAAGGGTAAATTGTTGGTGTGTCGTAGAAGGTAAACAGAAACGTCTCTGTCTAAAATTCTAATTATTGGAAAATAATTCGTGAAAATTTCAAATTATAAAATTTGATTTAACATAAAGTGGTGTATGCATATATTTCTTCCGTGTACCTGTTTTGACGAATTATACGCATGACCAATCTTAACATGTAGAGTGTACCGGTGACACCGGTACTTAAGGTCATACAGCATAGTGTGGCACCTGGTTCACTTATCTCTCAGATATTCCGGTGATGAGGTCTGGGTGGAAATGGTGTACAGTTGTGGAAGGTGAACGGATGGTCTAATAGTCAACTCCCGCCCCCTCCCCCTGCAACCAAGACAGAAGTCACGTGTTCCATTACCAGCTCTTTTGGCCATTTTCACGTGTCGGAAAGTTATGGCGCGATCTGGGATGGAAAAGTGAGGGGGCGAAGAATAATATTCGAATTAAAGGACTTCAAATAATCAAGTTTCAATGTACTTTGCGCCCTGGAAAGTGTGGAAGAGTTATAATTCTACGAAAGCAGAGAAAAAAACGTTCTAGTAGTTAAGACTAGGTGTAACATATTAAGCTAAGTAATAATAATAATAATAGTAATAATAAAATTCACCAAGCATTAGCTTTAAGTAGCACACCTTATTACAAATATGAGCCGGGTGACGTTTTAGAATCAACAAACTTCAAATTATATTATGACAGGTCAATAATCACGTACCGTACAAATCATAACGGACCAGACATAGTGCTAAAAGTTCAAGTAACGAGACAACCTATTTGATAGTCATACCTGTGCCAAACACTCACAACCTTCAGAAAACAATTCAGGAAAAATATCAGAAATAGAATGACCTTATGGCAGAAATACAAAGGATATGGAGCATGAAGAGAGTTTTCTCATTGTACCGGTAGTAATGTCCTCTACTAGAGTCATCTCTATCTCCCTCCACAATAGTATTACGCATGTTAAAATTGCGTAAGATCATTTATGTACTACTTCAGAAAGCTGTTTCGCTTCAAGAATAGAACACATCAAGAATAGTGAGGTAATGTTTGGATCATCCAGAATGATTGTGCTTGGTGTTGCCCGTACCTCACTACGATCAGCAGAAAAAGTTGAGATCCTAAACGGAATAAAGTAATAATAACATAATTTATCACTCCTCAAGTGAGCATTATTAGGTGGCAGATAAAATAGAAGACATAATAGGAGTATACATAATAATAGCTAAATAACAAATCCAACTCCTAAATATCTCCAACGTCCAAATATATGTTTGGATTTTATCTAAAATTCATCACGACGTTCCTATTGGTCGATTTGTGGAAAAATGCAATTGCAAGTACATTGGAGTGAATGATGAAAAACATTGAGAAAGTAAGCTTGCACATTAATGACTTTCTCATTGTCATTTAATAATCGAGTTGATTCTACACTGAAAATTTTCTAAAAGTTTTTTTTTTTTAAGTTTGGAGGCAGGAAGAACAATAAATAATAACTTCTTAAGTAAAAGACGACTCCGAGCGCCAAAAATGTAATTTCTCCTGACCATTTGAGGTATTTTGAATTTCCAAACCTTCATCCAAACAAATAAGCTATCGACGACTGGAAGATATTATCGTCACTTCTTGTTAATTACCACAGTATTAAATTCGTTTTTCTTCTTTCATTTCATTCATATCATTTGCCNAAAAAAAAAAAAAAAAAAAGAATCATCAAAAATGTCAAATTATTTACATAAAACTTTTTTTGTTTCTTGGAATGAGAAACAGATTGTTGTGTAACATTAATATTAATTCATTCAACAGGAAGTTAGTCAGATCACTGAGATATATAATTGTTTTCTTTATTATTATTCTCATTGTTTTAAAACACTAATATGAATAATATTAAAGAAAAAAATGGTTTAATATGTATCTATCAGTTAATAGTGTAGTACAAACAATATCCAGAAACTTGTTTGATTCGTGTGAAATACATAAGAGCATTAAGTACAAACATGGAAGCGGTCGAATGCAACGGTTTCGTGATTTATGCATCACACCTCTGAAAATGTGAAATATCTTTTTGTAATGTCTAGTTTTTTTTTGTAGTGGGGCTTTAGAGCTCGTCAACATCGAGGTCATTAGAACCCAATATAATGTCTAGTGATCCATTAGATAAATGTGATATAAAAATACTCAGGAAAATTTTCTTCAAAGTAAACTTCCATCACTTTCGTGATTTGAAAGTTAGTCTTATTTTGCAAATAAGTGTTTTCTCGATAAGACGCAATGCATTTCACGATCTATTATTTCATTCTAATGCCCGGTGAGGTATGTTTTTTAAGTAGAAATCACAGTATGTTCATACTACTCTATTTATGCCTATTACAGATATTTTAGTGATTTAATTCTATATACGCTAGTACCGCCTTAAATTAAAGAAGAGGACTTCCCCTATATAAAAAGAGAAGGGTTGTAATAACCTTGATGTTGGCGAGCTCTAAAGCCGCAAGAAAAAGAAGAGGATATTGTTAATATCGACAATGGAAAAGAAAAAAAATCTGAATGAAAGGAACAAATGCCGTCGTATTCTAATTAACGATTGTCGAAGCGCTGCGCACGGAGTCCGTCGCAAGGAGAAAGAGATTCATGAGGCATCTGCGTCCTCATTCCTCATTTACCCGTCCCACATTCCCCTCCATTGTGCTCGTGCTTCATCACTGTCGGAGGCACGATTTTTGCGAAGAGCTTCGAGTAACTAAGTTTCAGGCCGATCTAAAGGTAGATAACATCTTGTGTTTCCAGGAATTCACTCTTTTTGTTTCCCGTCTTCATTTTTCAGTCCATGAATGCGAAAAAATTTATATTTCAAAAGTTGAATTATTTAAATATTCACTAAGAGTCATTTAAAAAATACGTTCGCATTGTACAACATCACGGATTTTGATTAAAAGAATTGTTTTTCGCGTATTTTAAAACGTATTCACATATATATTCTCGAATTGTGTTCCTACGAAAACTACAATTTCTTGGTTTATTACTATACACACGGAGTTGGTTGTAAAAATTAAACAGATCATCTACTCCGTCGTAAATTTGAATCGAGATAAAATGTGTTGTTGTTTTTTCATTCGTTTACTAAACATCAACGGTGCTTTAATACATGCAAGGGTGGCATAACTTCTAGTGGTCTCATCAGAAAGTTTTATTATTTTCACAAGTAATCTCACTAAACTTCACGCAAACCTGGCAATGGGGAATCAATGTTTTTAACCTGAACAATTTAGGAGTTTTTAATTTCGTATCTATTTTTGGTCTATAATTCCGGCTTTGAAGTTGGCTTTTATCTTTGTGATATTTTGCACACGGAGCGAAAAATTCGCCTTTTCTCATGCAGCACGACCTGCTCTAGCGGCGCTATTCGCAAACAGCGTAAAATGAATCCGAACAAGAGGTTCATCAGTTACCTGTTTTTCTCTAAAGCCAATGCATTAAAGAAATCCACAATAAAACAAAAACAACATTTGACCCTTTATGATCATGTTAAGCACAAGAGACATTTTTGAACGCACTTAAAATTTAGATACGATGTTGCAAATACACGGAGATCAGTAAACATTATTACAGGTTTTAAACGTTGCAAGTAAAATCCCATATTGACTGCACTGAGTTTCGAAATCCTGACACTAATGTGATGGCAACACTGAGGACCGTTCTGAAAACGAAAAGAATGCTGGAGTCAAAGCGTGCGTGATGTCCCGTGGCCCAGTTCACTCAACAAGATCAACGTGTCAGACTTTCTACAGCCAGTTTTTCCTTCTGGGAAATTGTACCTTACATTATAGAGACATGGATCTAATTATGAAGGCGTTGTATAATTTACATGGAGTTCAGGAATCTGCACTAGACGAATCAAAGAGAAAGTCATAGGGAGACAAGTTTGGCGAATCTCCGATAATATTATTACATAGAATGAAGAATGAATGATTTGAAATAATTTATTTAAAGAAAGTTTCAAACGAGATTCACTGGTTTTTCCTTTCACCGCTGAATCTTGCGTTCATTCACCTAAAATCAATAGGATGAGAAACCGTGAGAATTTTCTACAACCGATGCCCATTACAATAATTATCGTACATGTGCTTCTAATATTGACGTAAATGTTTTCAATGGCAGTGTCTGAAATAGTGAAATTATGTGGTGTTAATATTTCAAGCATTCGCATTTCAGAGTTAAAAATCTTCAGTTCTTATTTATAGTATGTTCAGTAATAATTCAATTTTCACTTTTCCATCCAGTACTAATACACACAATAAATATGTGTGTGGTGATTTCCTACGAAAACAAAAATTCACCTAACTTTATTATTAAATATACTATTTTCACATGTCCACTTATTACTTTTATAGTTCTTCTTAAACAAAAATCACTCATTTGTTTTTCTTCTGTTTCAGGTGAGATGGAAAGAATTATTATTTCTGTGGCGTATTATTAAATTCAGTTACCGGTAAGTCGATATTACTTATTTATGCTGATACCTTTCGATCAGGTGAAAATGACGAGCCTGGAATCGAACCCGGGACTTCTGCTCTGATTGCAGGGGTGTTAACCACTACTCCTCTCTTTCGCCTTTCACAACTGTTCACCATTTCCACCCAGACCTGTATGCAAATGCAATGCGAATATATTTCGCTCTATGACACAAAGGACAAAATTGCATTATTTATATAAATGCTCCCAGAAGAGCAACAAATCATTAACTTCAGTCAGACGTCAAAACAAACAATAAACTTATAGTATCAACAGTACCACAGTATACCAATGTCCATCGTGTCTGATTGTTGATTCATGTCTGACGAGAGAATATTCATACCGAATCACATAGGGTATTGAATCAAGACGGATTGAAGAGGATTTGATTGGTGTACGAAATGAATCTCGGCGTATTTAAATTGTGGAACCCTAAATCAATCTTGGTGAGTCAGATTCTGATTGATTCATATTCGTTTAGCGTGAACAGACCGTTATTGTAAGGTGCGCCACAAGATAAAACCGGAGAGACTTCAATGCGCGATCTGAAGATGAACTCGGAATCAGAGACTTGCACGCGGGAATGCACGACGAAGGCAGGGGAAGTTGGGGTCACACGAAGGGTCACACGGAGTCATGCCATGGGTCACGGCCTCGTCGAATATTGTGGAGGGGCTTTCAGGGAGTGTTCCTGAGATGCGCAGTAAACGAAAGAAACATCTCAAATGGAAGAACACGAAACATTTCGGCAGTGGTTACCATTTGAGGAACACATGTTGTTTTCCTGCCGTTCACGAGCGGAGATAAATGCCCCTTTCAGTCAGTTCTAAAACATTTACCCAAATTATATACCCATTCGATGGTATAATCAATGGTTAGAAGTATTGCTCATGACTGTGGGAGATGATTCGATTCAATAGCTTATGACAAGGATTTAAGACTGCATACTTCGCTGATTCCACCTTGATTTGAGTGTCAGGGTGTTACGTATGAAACAGTAAATAAGATTGTCAAAAGTTCAACATGGAAATGGAATGTGAAATGAACAACACGTTACGTGTGATTTGTGGAACTATTCACCACGTCACTAGGTTAGGTCACGTTATAATTTTTCTTTTAATATTTTAGTTATTTTTTCGTTAAACAGAATCTTGAGAACTATATAAAATTTTGTAGTGATTTAAATTGTCTTTGGACTGTATTTCTTACATATTTTTTTCTTAATAACGTATTGCCTCGTTTGTGTACTGTGCAAGAACATGAAGATTTTTTCTCATTTTATCGAACACAGCAAGCAATAACAACTACTTTACTAATCGCGTGGTTTGTTTCGATTCATGCCTGGAAGATGTGCACAAAAGTTTAACCAATGATTGTTACTCTCAATCTTGCAAAAATAGTTACTTCATAATTTGTGAACAAATTACTCTTATAATTTAGTGGTAAACTATCTGCAATTCACCATGATGCTTTGGTTACATATATCAAGGAATTGATTGATATGTTATTAAGTTACTCATTGTCAGGGACTTAGCTCATTGGAACGTGGGGAAAAGATCATTAATCATTTCATTCCATTATCGAGGTATGTTACCAAAGGACGCGTATGCCTTATTTAACCATCAAGTTTATTTCATTCAAATTATTCTGCATATTTTGTTCACCGTTTTGCATGAGACAAACACGAACTAGGTAATTTTTCATGACTTCATAAGATTTTCTATACTGTGATAGCAGAATGACCCAGTTGATTCGACTTAAACTTTACTGTTTTCGTTAGTTTTTTCTACTAACTTCTGTATGTTTCAATACTATTATCTCATATAACATCTTGTTGATTGTATTTCACATATATTTTCATGAGTTACACATTTTTTAAGTATACTTTAGCTTAACTCTCAGACTTATGTTATAAATTGCACTGTTTAAAATTCCTGTACTTGCGAGAAAATATTACTGTTGGTATTTCTTGAACTTTTTCATGTTGACTTTTCATTCATTATAAACAAGAGAGAATTTTTGTATTAAAGAGAAAATAAAATTTTTGTATTAAAGTTGATGATAAATTATAAAAATTCACTACAATTTTCTTAAATTTTGAAATATTGAACAATAATTTTTATTTAGCATTACATTCCGTATAATTACGTTAAAAGAATTCAACCGAAATATCGTGACGCATTATTAAATTTCTATTGAGAAATGAGATTTTTTCAACCTGGATTTTTTGTTTCTTATTTCTAAATTTTAAATACGAACTGTTCGAGAATGATGTTTCACTTTTTCCGTTATATATTTCCACGCGGGCTCATTTATGTAAGTTTTGAATAAATTGACGAGCCTAGATAGGTTTATTCGATTTTCTAAAGATTCCAAAATTACGTTATCTTTTAAATTTGATCTACAATTAATAAATTTGAGTGTTTTTTTTTTGTGTTATTTCGAGGTCTTGTACTTGTCCCCTCCGATAAGGATCCAACGCGTCCGACGAAAGAAATGTTCCCGAGTTTTCGTGTTTCAATTTTACATCTCGTAACTGAACGCGAGACCGAAAGAATTTGTTATCATCTGCGCAGAACGGAAGGTATTCGCGGTGGTCGTAAATCTCGTGTGGCATGCAGGTATCTGCAGGAAGCATTCGTGTCGTGGGTACAATGGACCCTGTTGTATGCTGCTCACTTTGATAATGCGACGACGTGATCGACCTCCTGACCGTTTTCCTGAGCAAAGTGTGCATCTCGGCCTCCCACTCACCGCTGCGGTGGGAGTGATGGGAGTGGGGGGAAAGGTCACGGGAAGTTGAGGGAGGAACGGGAAGCGATGGGAAGAAGGAACAACAACGGCGGCGGCGGCGGCGGCGGCTCCTTTCGCACATTGCTTAGTTGGCCTACCTCTCTCTCTCTCTCTCTCTCTCTCTGATCGCACCGGACCGGAACAGACACCGCACGAGGACACCACTCCTCTACTGCAACCACTCCAACCACTCCAACCACTCCAACCACTTTGTACCTCGGAGATAAACGAAATGCAACACTTCTTCACTACTTTACAGAACTCGAAGTGCTGACTCTAACCTTAAATTCAGCGCAAGATAGTTGGAACATAATACTATGACGTCCTATATAAAAGAAAAAAAAACAAAAAAGTAATTTTTTTAAATTGTAAAACACACACACACACACACATATATATATATATATATATATATATATATATGTAACCTTTGCAGGGTACAACCTTCAGTTAATATCTTCCTCGCAAATAATTATCGTACTTGATACAAATTATTTTACAAAATGAAATTCTTATGAGTGAATTATCAGTATCAGTTGATTTTCGTATTAGTTTCGATAAATCCGTTTTTATTTCTTCACAATTTCTTATAAATGGACGTTTATAGTAGAATTAGAAAACAAAGTTTATTATGTACTTTGAAACCAAAATATGACCTACATTATTTTTTACAGGTGTCACAACGTATGTTCGAGTCGATAACTGTCATTTTCCTTGTTTTCACGTCGAAGTAAAGAGAGCGCATCGCGATTTGTTGGCCAGCCTCTTTCTATGTTCAAGTTATCTGTTTTGTCTATCATCCATGATTTGACTCCATGACGGAAGTCCACGGTCAGGAAAATGACATACAGATAAATGAAACTTTTCCCCACGAATTATAGAATGTGATGGCTACAAAATTATGAAGAAATAAAAACAGATTTATCGAAACGAATACGAAAATCAACTGATACTGATAACTCACTTATAAGAATTTCATTTTGTAAAATTTGTATCAAGTACGATAATTTGCGAGGATGATATTAATTGAAGGTTATACTCTGCGAATGTTATTTTAAGGTTAAGGTCGTACGACGAAAATGCTTCACATTTGGTTGCTAATGAATGAAAGTATGAATCGTCTAAATTGGTTAATTGCGATAGAACGAGTATTAAAATACCAGTGCTATATAAAGAAGTATTGAATCATAATACTCCTTCTTTAAATGTTTTTATTCCTAATGTAAAAGCAGGGATTTTAGCGCAATAGAAGTCATGCGTTTGATGCGCATCAATTCTACATTATTTCGAGGACTTATTTAAATTCCGTATGAGAGCGTGTATCTCAGTTAGGTTCACGGGGTTCGCATAACTCGCATCACTGAGATTGCCACACCTGTGAGCGAGAAATGGATTGACACATGNGGATTGACACATGGGCTAGACATGGTGCAGTGGGAGGCCATGTTTTTTATGCTTTCGCCTTTTCCGTGCACCCGCCATGACAATCCCTTCGATCCACTCTAGTGCTCAATTATTTATTCATCAGTCTTCCATCTCCACAACTCATCGCGTGATATTTAGATCGTGTAAGATTGCAAATGCGTTAAAGAGCACCTGCAGTGACGTTTAATGCACAACCAGTAAATGCGTAGTGCCAAACTTGGACAAGATTCGATATAAATCGACTCGACACATAATATTGTCAACAGTGTATCGTATCGGAAAGAAAGAGGACAAAAAGGAGGGTAATTACCGTCAGCAGACGAAATCGATGCTGTGGGTCGCATTCCAAACGAAGGAGTGCGATGGTGGCGCTGGTGGCGGCGGTGGGCGGCAATCGCTTCGACTCGCGAACTGCGGTTCTCAGGAACCGGTTCTCGGGACTGATTTGAATACTTGCAACCTCCGCCGCCAGAGCTTAGAGCCAGACTGTGGCATTGCGGAGATACTACGCATGGAGATCGGAAGGTGAAGAGAAGTGTGATAGAGAACAGAGACTAGAGGTAGGATGAAACTCGTAAATAAATAAATGACTGGAGAGTCGCGATAAAAAAAGGAAGATTTGAAATACCGTATACACGTTTAAAAGTTAATGAAACATATAAAATAAAGCACAAGTCACTAACAAATTGCACGAAAGTCTTCATCAGAAACGTAGAAAAAAGAAAAATCAGTAACTAGAAGATACGAAACATTTATCATTCTTTTTGTTTCGTCATATCTTAGCTTTGAAGATTATACAACTGAAAACTATTTATTCGTACTAATCGATACCGTACGTATTATACGAAATAAAAAGAAGTACTCAAACAATTCCGTTGGGATTTTTGTAATCTCAAAACAACTTTATGTGAATTTCATCAAAACTGTAAGAGTTGTTCAGAAATTACATATATGCACACAATGAGTGCTCGTTTAATAGTGTGGGGAATAAGGCATCGATAGTAATAAGACGTTGTGGAGGCTATGTATTGTTCAAGAATATTTATTTATAAATTTTCTATACCTGTTGATGTTAATATCCTAAATTTAGTTCTGGGTTGACGTATTCATTACGCCATATTTTTACTTATCGTATATCCGCATCGAAAGATGGGCTTCGCATAAACTTAGTTAGATGTTCAAAGACACAAGAGAACATTCTTTTGCTTCTTCCACTTTTGATAAATTTCTTTCAAAAATTATAACTGTGAACCATACATTTTTTTGTTTTATAGTGTGTGAATAGTGTAGTCTCTTAAAAGTTCTTCAGATAAATGTTAATATTATTTTTTATTTTGTCCCGTAAAATTTTCTTGTAGTGGGTAGGTAATTTGTGATTAAGGAAAATACTGCCAGAAATACATCTAAGATAACGATGACTAACGCAATGGCTGATATTACCAATTATTGATTGAAATGTGTCGATCATACTGAACGATATGTCTAAGAAGAAATCAGCGAAATGTCATAAAATAAAACTTTATAATTCTCTGTAATTAATGAGGTATTGGATCATCCCGAACAAGTCAAGTAAGGAAACGAAATATCGCCGAGGAGAAACTATAAATCGTGGCAGTATCTAGATCTGTGGCAAAAACACATGTGCGGCACGCAGTCCGCCGATGGCAGAGTCAGAGAGAAGGCGATTGTCGTAGGCGAGATTAATGAGAGAAACCTTCAAAGATAAAACCCAGCGACCAACCAACGATCCAGTGCGTGAGTTGATATAATCGCAGCGGAGGAGTCGTGGAATGCACAACACTGTCGCCAACTTACCCCAAAAATCACTAGGTACTATGAACGTTTCTCAAAATATGTACTAGAAAATTTCTTCGTGTGTTATCTCCATTCAACTGTATAAGTAACCAACTAAAATTCACAACAGCATTCGGGAAGATAATGAAGTACCAATCATTGTTGAAGCACATTTTGATCCGTTTTTTAAACTGTAATGAAATTAACACTTATATTATTTCGTAGCTAGAAAACAAATCACTCTCAATGGAGCGTATTTCGTTTGTTCTCATGAAATAAAACCCTGCCAATGGTTTTGTAATCAACAATAGAACACACGTTTCTCTTGAAACGTACCTTGCATCATTTCCTCCTGGAGGTGCATCGTTTGCTGATGAACTTTTACTGGAAGCGAATTTTTACTGAGAAGGCCATCTTTCGTTTTTAAAGTTATTCCTTTTTAAGTGTTTATGTGGAAACCAAGGAAATTGAGGGATACTCACAAAAAAAGAACAGTTGTTCAACTTCTGAAACACAAGAATATTTGAATCCAAGATCCTCTTATCTCTTCCATTTCGCAACAAGGAGAAGCGATCTGAATTATTTACTGAATCATAATATACTTTAGATATTTTATGTTTAATTTACACATACGTATCAACTCAATCCATTACGCTGAGGAATTCTATTGTTATAATCGTAACAAAAGAATGTAAAAATGTAGATATGAGGAAAATCTATTTTTAAAATTGGAATACTTAATTATGTTTTATAAAAATTAATTTATCACGCTCCAAAATAAGGTATTATTACATGAAATAACTAATTGTCTTGATGGTGGTACCTGAATTATGAGCAAGTAATATCAGACACGTATTCTTAGACTTTTCAATGTTTTGACCGAACATTATTTATTTGCTATCGATTTGAAATAAAGATAGATTATATAGTCCTTAAATTATTTTCCTGTAAATACATACGATTAGAAAAATTGATATACTATTTTAAAAGAGTATGTGCATTATAGAAGACTTTCAGCCATTGTGATTTTTCAATGTCGGCAACAAAGTCTGTGAGCATTGAAACTCACGTTTGCAGCTCGTCTCCTGTTCCTTCTCAGCAAAAGATTTCTCTGACTATGGAGTTCATCGTCTGTTCACTAATGAGAAAATTGTTCTGCGCTTGAATGAATTTTAATTATGACGCGAAGTCAAAAGGAAAGCGAAATGTGAGGAGATATGAAACCATTTAAAGTTTGATTCGGAAGTGGTTCTATGACATAAAGCATTTATTACGATATTGCGTTAAATGCTTTAGATTTGTTTCTGTCAGCTACTTCTGGTCCTATTGAAATTCTCAATTTATATATAATAACTATTTTAAACATTATCAGTTGGCACAAAACATTGTGTGGGAGAGGATGTTCCTGACAACTCCCGGAAGCCAAGGTTACACGTTTATCTAAAACTTTCCAATAAATTACATTGTATTCATTTTACAGTTGCTATGTTATAAAAAATATTATTAATGAACTATCCCCCTCATCATCCTAGTTTTTTTTCTCTATACACTCTTACAGATTCGACAAATATATTCATTAAAATTGGGTTTAGAAATCGTCAAATTTATTTTATTATTATATGTTATGTCTTAAAGGCCGAGTTTCAGATCATGAGGGAGTTATACAAAACCATTTGAGTGAACAAATAGAAAAGGAGATATGTTGGGTAGAAGGAAAACGTTATGCACTACTATTATGCAGACCGTTAGGCACCATCCTGGCCCGGGTTTTTCTCCCTTTTTCCTTCGGGTAGAGGCGGATTTCTTATACAGGTTCTCTAGGTTTTGTCTAGGGGCGTGTTTATTGTAACAATAAATCGTGAATTTAGTGTTATTTCAATTCTTATGATTTTTAAACACTATACTCAGAATAATCTATAGTTCGATAATAACTTGTACATGTAAATTTACAAACATATTTGCGTTAAATTACAAACATATTGGCATTCTATTAGAATTATAACTCGCAGCTAACTTTTTATCTTATCTAGGAACTTTTACTGAAATTTTTGAATCCACCTCTACCTTAGGGCCCTTGATCGGAATTGATGGGATGGTCCCTTGCTTGCTTCCGGAGAGTAAATTAGTTTATTGTCCTCCACGTGGTCATACGCAGTTTGTACTGTTTTTTGACTATAAATTTATTATTATTTTTATTAATGCTATAAAAAGTACGACGAATTCATTTACAATTTCTTAAGTTTAGCTGAGTGATATTCGGACAGTCGATATATTTTCTGGAACATCTAGACATTTTAATGTGTTTTAGCATGTAAATTGTGTTCATCTATAATCGTAATCAAGTTACATGGTACATTCTTTTCTTCGTAAAGGAACTGATAAATGCTTTAGCATGAACATTAAGTGTGGACTGGGTACACACTTATGCTTGTTTCTCTTTGAACAATCATCCGGTTTTAACCATTTATTACTCAATATGTAGAACACGGAAGGCTATTGGGTAATGCCTTAATCGTCCTATTGTTATTCGTTATTGCATTCACTCTGGTTAAATATTATTACTCATCGTTTGAAGGACAGGCGTCAATTTATTGCATCTGGTAAATGCCAAATTCACTTCAAAGAAATTACGCATATTTGTAGATCCTCCTCTCATCTGGAAACAATGTTCAATAAAACATGAAATATACGTTGCGTAATAAGTATTTCGAAACGAAATTAGGTGCATCTTAAGACCAATATTATTTCATTGCGAAGTTAACTGACAGTCACTAACAAATTGTTTATCGACTGACTCTAAATGGACGAATAACTAAATGTTGCGTTTATAGCTCAACGCTTCATGTAATATGGAATAATAAATTTCGTATCATCAATTCAATAGATTATTTAAAGCATTTTGTTTTCAACATTTATATTTCTCATTTATACCATTCATTATGTACCTTTCATCACATGATCATCACTTCGTATTTCATTATATTCTCCCTTATTCATATTTCATTGTCGTGTTGATCATCAGTGACAGAGTGAGTTCAGAGTGCGTCAAATTAGATAAATATTGTGTTACATAAAATTGTGGATCATGCGAATAATTGTGTAACAGAGCAATCTATTTTTTTAAAAGCTTATTCATAAGATTGTTGTTGGCTTCTTTTACTTTTTCCTTCATCAAACACAGAATTTTTTTTCAGAAATGTAGTACCTTTTCTGTGTTTCATAAAACAAAAATTTGTTGGAATTATGTTAATATTATAACACGTACCGAAGTATTTTTATTGCTAGAAGTGTAAAGCTGAAATGTTAGATCCGCCTCTGCCTTAGAGCCCTTGATCGGAATTGATGGGATGGTCCCTCGCTTGCTTCCGGAGAATAAATTAGTTTATTGTCCTTCACGTGCTCATACGCAGTCTGTAACTGCATTTCTGACTGTAAATTTCTTATTTTATGACAGAATGTCATCCCGTAAATGAGAAACGTCTTTGAGGGCACTAACCAATCAGTGGATGCGTCGTTATGTACTACGTTTACACAGGAGTCACGAGGATGGATGACAGGAAGCAATGAAACTTTGTTCATCAATCGCAACCGGGTTAAATGCGCTGCTATATGAAGAATCCCATTTATGGCGATGGGAACGAGGGGAACGAGGGTGCAAAGGTCTAATGAGAAGAGATCGAAGCCAATTGTAAAGCGCTCACGAGACTCGTTCGCTCGAACCGTCTGCGTCATGAAGAAAGCGACTGTTTTCGACGAGAATTTTGAATTTCTTTTAATTACGCATCGTTTTCGTAAAGTGCGGACAAATATATGAAAGACAAGAACTAAGATTAATAAGTTATTTATATCTTACTGAGAATATTTTAAAGTTTTTAAATTTATCTATTTATTTTGTATGTATCATGTTATTCCGGTTATCGGAATTTTAAAATAAAATGTTGATTTCTTGATTTATGAATGAAAAGTTTCTAATGGTATAAAGCATTTACGAGTTAGTTTGTTATTCGAATAGGAACACTACAACAAATATTGCTTTCATAAACTTCGTGAGGGGGTACGGGCTCTACAGCAGAGGTGGCGACAGGGAATGTAAAGTTGGGGGGAAGGGGGCAAAATATAGAAACCAAAAAGTACCTGGAAGGTAAAAAATGTTGACTCAGTAAATCATTCTACTTGAAAAAAAAAAACATACAGATTTTTAATCAAGAAAACACTTTCCGTCAGGGCGTAAGCTAAAATATATCCTGGTTTCCGCAGGTCCTAAATGTGCCGAAAGTACCCATAAATGGAAAATAGGTCTGTAAAATGCTGCGAAATCTGATATTTGGTTTCTAGACATTTTAGTCGCGATCTAAAAGGTTTTGGTCAATTCCAAGTAATATTCTTTCTACATTATTTACTGCGATTCTGGTGAACATGTTTCTTCTTCTTCTTCGTCTTATTATTGTTATTATTATTATTTACTTAATGTTCCTGCCTCAAACAGAGACAATGCAGGAACTTTATACACTACATATTTTTTTATATTTTGTATGTAGCTCTTCTTTTGTGAACCATCAAGTGGTCTCCAACAAGTTATCTTTTCATTAAATTGAAGACCTAAACAAAATATTCCGAAAGTTTCTCTGCGAAATGTCATTTATTTTAGAAACGCTCCAAAAGCTTACCAAAAGTCCTGAAATTTACTTTGAAGGAAATCTGTACACGCCTTGCATACCTCGTGCACGTGTAGGATGTAAACGGAAGAAGTAAGAAACCATGTATTTGCGTTTAGCCAAAAGTGTCTACTAGTGGATTCCTTCGTAGAGTGACTGTTTGGATGGAGTGAGGGCTTTTGGGTGTGTTGGTGGCAGGAGGGACTGGAGGAAGGAAGGCAGGCGGGCAGGCGCGTGCTCGGAGAGACCTTGGTGACGAAGACACGCCCCTCCATGTGCCGGCGACCTCCACCTCCCGTCACGTGACAGCTGACAAGGGAACGTCGCCCGTGCGTCCGTTTGTCGCGGATGCTGTTCACAGGGACCGACCGACCTCTACGTCTCTCTGTCTCTCCCTCTAGTACACTCTGCTCACAACGAAATAGTACTTATATGCACTTTAACGTGTCCTGACCGTTGGTTTCTCGTGGTTCCCAACGGTGCTCATTTAATTGGTAGTTGCAGCATACTTAAAATATATTTTACAACTAAATAAAACAATATTAAAGATGCACTAAAAGATGCTAAATAATAGTAATAATAATAATACGATACAAATCACAAGTAAATAAAATTAGAATCATTTTAAGTTCAAAACAAAGATTTCCAAAAATTAAAACTGCAACTATCCGTTCAATGAGAATGAATACCAGGGCACTGTATGCACAGCCCACGGCTCTACTTAAGGGGAATTTTACAGGAGTACAGGCAACAAAAAGCCTCGCCACACATTTGTACATAAATAATATTTGTAAATAAAGCGCCCTATTGAAATGAAAAATGAATATGCACTTGAAGGCATTATGTACATCGCGTTGACTGAAGTCAAGTTGCCAACTATCCACGAAACTTCCAAATATTCACCGAAGTAGTTCTTATCAACTAATAATACATTCTACTGATTTATTTTTTTAATATTGGATGAGAACAATTATTTTGTGATAGTCAAAATTAATTATCAAGTTTTATTGTCATTCTACTCTTTCTTTCACAAGGATCGCATTGTCTTCAGTCACGTGATGCGTCTACCATTTCCGTCAGAACTGTATTTTCGACAGTTTTTGGTGAATTATTGTTGAAAGTGCCCCGTAAGGTATGAAAATCTTAACATCATTGCTTTGTTCCTATTTCCATTTGCTATGTTTTAGTAGGTTTTTTCCGCGATGTCAAGTCGCTACTTTCGCCAGAATATCTATAAAAAAAACATGAGCCCGCGAAAGTTTCTTCATATAAGTCAATAGTAATTTAAAGTGAAATAATTCAAACTTTTGCGCCGTAAATGTGTGAAATATTCATCGCCACGGGATAGAGAATGGTTCGAACTTATCATTTAAAACATTTTTGGTGGGGGGGGAGGGGGTACTTAAGTCTAGTCGCTCATGACGGATCCACACAATACCTTAACATCATTTTCCTTCTTTCTGTTTTCAAGTAAAACATTTTTTTTTTAACGACACGCGTCACGAAGATCGATTCGTGACGAACGTGCAGCGGAAATGTGTTACGGAACATGAACGAGAAATAGAACTAAGACCTTAGAGGGCATTTAAGTGAGAAGAAAAAAATGTCAGTGACGATACTTATCCGGGGTAGATGTGGAATAGCGGCGGACGGATGGTGTAGTGGTCATCGTCCCTGCGATCAATGCTAAAGTTCGGGTTCGATACCCTGCTCTCGTCGCCATTTTCACTTGGCACTAAAAAGAGTTCGATGTATAAATACTAGAAATAAGTTAGTTTCTATTAATAAATCAAGAAAAGTACGTAAGAATGGTTTGAGAAATCATTGAATGAGTCGTCTCGCCCATGACAAAAACACGGTTAAATTAGTAAAAGAATTTGAGGAATCAGATGAGAGTTATTAAACTAACACAGTTTAACATGAAACTATCTATCTAGAGCTATAAAGGAAATTCGGAACAAACACGTTTGGACGAAATCAAACCCTTCGATCACTATCCTATGGCACGCGATTTGAACTGGACGATCTATATTTCTACAGATCATAAAATATAACATTTCTTTTTACGTAGTAAAAACAGATAGAAAAATAAAATGTGGAGAATCTCTTATCGCTGAGGCTATTCCACTTCCATACCTTCCCCGTTTCTCCTTGTACGTGATGTGAAGCGACAGCAGAGTCTTTCTTCCCTCATCCAATCCTCGACGACCTTCAGTTCCTCATACATCCACTGCCTCCAAGGATTCCGTTGGAATGTCCCCGAGGACGTTGAGTACATAGGTGTAATAAGTTTTGCATTACACGTTTAAGGATATAAATGAACTTTATTTTAAATTCTTCTCCGGAAACAAGCAAGGGACCATCCCATCAATTCCAATCAAGGGCCCAAGGGCAGTGGCGGATTTAATATTTACAAAAGAAATTATTTAATAAATACATACTGTTATCCATTACTTGTTCCAAAATTAATTGTGGATATTATGTTTTGTAAAAATTCGAGTTTATTAATAACAAAAGTATTAATGACGTTCCCGCCTTAGGAAAATCCGCCACTACCCGAAGGAAAACCGGAGAAAAAACCCGGATCCGGATGGGGTTACAGGGATAATGTACACAACCGTTCTAAGGTTGCGCACAGATAGAAATAAACAATTATAAATAAAAAGGATAAAAAACAACATGCATGAAAAAGGGAATTTAATCAGTATCTAGACTACTATAACAATGGCGTGACGGAGTATAAGCGAAATTATCATCTCTTACATCGTGCAAAGTCATACGGAAAACAATAATTACTGCGAGGTTGACACATTATTTCTGTTATTAAAATTACTAAATACTTTAACATTATCAAAATTTAAGGATTTATAAATTATGAAATAAAAAGAAGTGGACACCATAACATATTTTGGTTTAAATTGTTGAGTTCGGATCAATGATTTGTAATATTTAAAACACGCCAACGATTCTGCCCTCCTGTGCAGCTCATGTAAATATTAGACGCCGATGAAAAATGACAAAGGTAGCCGATATATTTGCATATTTTAAATAATTTTTAAATTAACTCAACTTTAAACTATAATTACATTAATACAAAAGTCAATTCCATTAATTATATCAATTTTGTCATCTGTTTTATTTCCAATTTAAAGGAAAACGTTTATTCGGATTTGCTATTTCTTCCATATAATTCATAATGTCATTTTTGTGATTTAACCTGATTGTATTCTATTGATAATAATAAAAATATTCAAATTTGTTTAATCTTTTAGATGCTTTAATCGGGTTACAATTGTAGATATTATGAAGTAAAGAAAAATATGAATATTAATGTAAAAAATTAAAAATTGAAAATTTCTAAAGTATGAAATAAAAGTTTCGTGAAAATAATGTTTACAAAACTTCATTTCATATTTTGAAAATAGTTAATATTCCGAAGTTTTTTATATTTTAAATCGTTTTAATAATTAGTGAGCAAAAGTGATCAAGATTTTCAGACATTTTTAGATATCGTGTCATTAGACAAGTGAACAGTCTGTGAACTCTACGCTCTTTGTGTCAATTGAGTGATATCTCTCGACTGTTGAGCTTCTGTGAACAATTTCTTCATACCTCATAGGTCCATTCAAAATTTACGCCATTGAGTTTTTAAAAAATTAGATGAAATGGTTGGATATAGTATGACTGGCTTAATTAATTACAGACTCATTTATTAATTATACTGGAATCCACGAGGCTGCTCTTCCCCACCAGAACAATTTACAATAACCTGACATTACGTAATACTCACGCTATCGAACCAGATGAACAATCGATACACGGTTAACCTGTGACGTCACGCGATCGATGGACTAACCATTCGCGCGAGCAGCGCGAGTCTCCAAAAGATAGCCACGACATGTGGATAACTTACTCTCTCTGCGAAACTCGTCCGAGGAGACAACATCAAATATGTTTTAGTATTCTCATCACTCGGCAAGCAAGCCGACGACTTCCCCAACAGTTTGTACCAGGCGACAGCTGGGGGAATTATTTTCAACCTGAAGATTATCTCGTGAGGGCATCGACACGTCGTTGAATCGCCACGTGATAAGCGGTCAGCAATTCAACCTCAACTCAAAACCATCACCTCGACATCGACCCAATGTCATCCGAGCTGAATCTTTGAAGGAACGGTTCGTCTCACCTCATCCCAGTGTCTGAACTGAATTTCAGCTTTGTATTATTTCATTATTTTCATGTTTCATGTCATTAAATTGTTGGTTGGTAGTCCAATGTTCAACCACACCTCATCTACCTTCCTCATTTTCTGTAATTTGCCTGTACAATTTATAATAAGACTCAATTTCGTCAGAGCGTGACTTGGGTGTGTCCGCTGTGGATTGAATAGACACGTGAGTCTAGTGTGTTGAGTGTCTGTGTGTGTGTGTGTTGTTGAAGGTGAAATTCTCCGGCGCTAACGTAAGGCAATTCACATTTATTCACAACTCACAATAGGGACGTTTAACTGATCGTGACTTCATCGCTAACCGTTATTTATGTCTATTTTAGAGCAGAAAATTCAGTATTTTATCCGAAAATATGTAATAACAATTTTCAAAATTAGTAGAAACTTATGTTAAAATAAAAAAAAAACATTCTTGGATATATATATAT
>NNCF01131073.1:0-28911 GCA_002313205.1 Laupala kohalensis | reverse complement strand
ATATATATATATATATATAATATATATATAATATATATATATATACATGAACGATTTTGTCACTTAAATCTATCTTCAAAATTAACAATTTTTTACTTCTTAGAGTGAATGGTAAGGAATGTCTTGGCGTTTGTGGAAAACCATCGACCGTATTAAACAATATGATAAAATGCATTAGAGAAATTTGTTGTCGAAAACTGTACTCTAATTCTTACGTTTCGAAAATTTTGAATATTTTTTTCGTGCTCAAATGAAATTGCACCAAATAGATTTAAAAAATTGATTCCTTCATAACTTTTTTTGCTTATCATATAACTGTTGTCACAATTATTAACACACTAGTCCTATTATCAAGTCTGGTGTTCATATTTCTGATACACTTCTTATCACCTTTCAAGCGGTGGATAATTTTACGGTATTCGTGGACAAGAAAACTCAATTCATACCCATTCATGTACATGTAGATGACAAAAATTAAAATATTTTATACTTCAATTAAGAAATAAACATGTAAGATCACTTACATGGATGGAAAGAACGTGGTAATTTAGTTACTTCGAAACTCATGACAACGCCATAGAAAACTCATTCCTCCGCGTAACCTGTCTATTTACTTCATTAAATTTTATATCGCCCGTTTCACCTCTCCTGCCTTAAAGGTATAAAGATACGCAGCTTTCACCTCCATATTTATGTATCTCAACGTCCCACATCCTTCTCTCCGCCAATCCCATTCATAAACATAAATTAAAAAGTTACAAACTGCGTTCGATCTCGTGACAGACTCTGTACGATTGCCTACTTTGCTCTCCGGAAAGAAGCGAGCAAAGGAACCCTCTCAACTATTCCGATCACAGCGTCCAAAGTAAAACCGGAGATTACCCCCGAGTTTCAGGGCAGAATAGTTCCAAGACGAAAAAACTCTGAACAAATAATAATGAGTGCGATGTAAAGTAATTTCTTAAAATTTTAAAGAAGTCTTATTAAGAGTACTAAGAAAATGGTGTGATAAAGTACACATTATACAAATTATTAACATTAACATAAAAATATTTAACGTGATATCCGTGGCTTCCAGTAATAACCAGATAACAACAATGTTTAAAGAATATCGAGATAATCTGTCAAAAATGTTTTTATTCTAAATTTTTTATCGTTAGGAGTATGTTGAAATGTTAAATCCCTGGCCTCTGCCTTAGTTAGAGCACTTGATCGGAATTGATGGGTTGGTCCCTTGCTTGCTTCCGGAGAGTAAAATTATATATTGTCCTCCATGTGGTCATACATGGCAGTTTGAAACGGCTTTTTTTACAATAAATATTATTTATTTATTTACGGTTTTGAGTCGTTTAGAGTATGTAGCAGGTAACTCCAATACGAATTTGCTTTTTCATGCGCGTCAACTTAAGAATTTAGTAAAACAATTAGTTTTCCTTATTAGTTATGAAGTATTATAATAGAACATTACATCAAAGTTAAATGCCTACTCGTACCTGGCACCAACAGGAAGCGACAGATGCATGAAACTGATATTCCATTAGTTTATTGAAATCAATACGTTAAGATAAAGCGATGCAGTGCGAAGAAGCTTCAATGGACGCTTGATATCAATGAAGAGCAGTATGTTCGATTTCCTCGACCGCCCGCTGTGACAGGTTCCGTGGCGGTCCCGTTGCCTTCGCTTGGAACCGGGCGCCCTTCGTTCTCTCCGCCGGATGGATGGATGCCCGGTTTCACATTTCCCGTCGACCGACCTGCTCCCTCATTCGCGTGTTTTGCACGTCCACGTGGGTCGGAATAAATAATAAAAAGAACTAGTTATCATCTTTCAAGAATACACCATTTATTTTTTGTGTTTTATTAAATACAAATTTGTTGGTATTCTATTAATATTATAACATATACTGAACTATTTTTATTTGTATCTTAGGAGTAAAGTGCTGAAATGTTAAATCCTAAGCCTCTGCCTCACTTAGAGCACTTGATCGGAATTGATGTGACTGTCATCATTTGCTTCCTTCCCGAGAGTAAATTTCTTTATTGTCCTTCACGTGGTCATACGCAGTTTGAAACTGTTTNTTTTTTTTTTTTTTTTTTTTGCAAAAAAATATTATTATTACTTAGTCACACACTTTCATCGAGGGTCATTGACCCTTGTAGTGCGCAAGTAGTGACGTACTAGCGTTGTTATTCAATAGTTAATGCGGTAATGAAAATAAGATTCCGTACTGAACAGTAATGATTTGGTAATTTAAGGGAGGTAGCTGTATTAATGACCTGATTAATTCAGGGTTGAAGTTTAATGAATTATCAAATGTAACAAGAAGAATAATGAAAATATTAAGATATTGTTCAAATTGTTCAGTAATTGTGAACCTATAAAGAATCCTAAAATATTAAATTAATTTTTTTGTGGTTTGAACTTATTGAAGTATTTATTAAATTTATTCTCGTTTGTCCACAATGATGACACATTTATTGGAGACAGTATAGCGAGATTTTAACACTTGATAATAATTACAGTTAGATACAAAAAATATAATAAAATCTTGGTTACCCTAAAATATTGAAATAAAAAAATAGTTTTTAAGTCTCAAGAATATGATCCCGGAGTCGAAAACAATTCATGTGAAAAATCTTATGAGCAGATTTTGTTCGCAAGAAAGAGAAACGTAAAATTTGTGTCATAATCTCTACTAGTAGTTAGGTCAAAGTATCCATGGCATGAATTTTTGTGTCAAGCTCGAAAAGTAAAATAGAACATCTGTGTCGTAGTTCTTTACTCAACTTTATTAACTGGTGATATCCCTATTTTTGATCATCCTACTAATAGTAGAAGTTGGTAAGAGATAAGAGGAAGAATGTAAAATATTCGTAGAGTTTTATCCGTGAATAGCGAATATCTTCCATCGGATTGTCTCATGTTAATCCGGTTCTTGATCCTTGAACTGACGAGTCTGGTTGAGTGGACACGGCATCGCAGCCTACTTTGTATTCTCTTAAAAAATTCTAAAAGCTTTTAGCAGCAGATCTTTGATGATAAATGAAGGAAATCTATTGAGTCCTGTGTGATAGCATCTCTGACGGACACTTGAGGAACTCCTTTCCATCAGCCCCTCGCTATTCTCTGCAGAATCAGCGTTTGCCATCTCGCCTCCTTTCGCCCACCTTAAGAACGTCACCTGGTGGTCCATGAGAAAACTCCGGTTGTTCACACGACAAATATGAACATTAATAACATTAATTGCTTTGAACTTCTATTGAAGAGATTAGTTTGCTATAGCATACATGTTATATTGCTATGTTTTCTTGATATCGTATTTGAGTAACAAAAATGATAAAGTTAAAATAATAAAAGCATCTCTGATGTAAGTGATAGACAATCAGGGCTTGAGGAAGGTACACATCTTGGACAAGGCATACGTAACAACATTTAATGAGAGTAATTGGATCAATATGTTTGATTAAATGAAACAAAACATTAACAACTCATTAGAAATCACATTAGTAATGATATGTAAAATATGATTTTTAATTGAAATTTTTACGTACATTATTGATAAACGTGTTCTCATGTTCATAAAAAGCAGGTCCGACCGCAGAATATAAAATGATGAATTTCGTCTTCTGAGAGGTCTAGATCACAGCTTAAAAGAGGACAGGACTCGGACTTTGAGTGGCACCCAAATCGCCCATTACTTTGTTAGCATACAACTAAGGGTTCTAATGATCCTGACGTTGACGAGCCCTAAAGCCCCACCAAAAAAAAGAAAAGAAAAAAAAGCATACAACTAAAATGCACTTCTTAACTCTTTCTTTAACACAATTCGTCACGCCATTAAGTTTTCTTGAAAAGTTTCTTCGATCATTGCAAAAATTAAATTGTGCACTTGGGTTATGTTCAAGTACAAAACAATAATGTAATTTATTTTAATCGAATTGTCAGTCGCATAATACACTTTTTTATCTTCATGTCACCGAACATTACGAAAAATTTGTTTTACTTCTTCGGGTGAGATGCAAAAATCACGAGACCTTTGTCATGTTTTTTACTCGCTCTTTTGTGCTTTTCAAACAAGTCAAGCGAGTTCCCGAGTATTGTTCATTCTATATAAATAACCGATAGAAATGTAATGTTAGTTTTTCATCATTATAATTCGTAATGTTGTGTTATAAAACTGTTACAATAAAAATAAAGAAAACTATACTTCCCAGTGCTTTGATAACTTGGAGCACTAGTCTCACCTTAAGCCAATTTCAACGAATGTGTCCTTGGGTGTCCCTGGGATCGTTTCCCGGTCGCGACCGACCGACCGACCGCCCGGGCGACACCGAGGACGACGGAGGTGGTGGTGGTGGTGGTGGTGGTGGTTGGTGGTAGTACCGTTGCCGCTCCACAAAACCACTAGAGTGGCATCGGCAGCGTAGTGGGTCGCTCCTGTTGCAGCTACTGGATTCCTCTTCTTCTGCACTTTTAGAAGGAAGGAAGTTGCGGTGGGCCACGTCTGCGTTTTCAGTTTGAACACAAATGTGGGCTCAGGTGTTAGCATTCTAGCTCATCACCAAGTCATCCCAGGTTCAATTAGTAGCTTTCTACATTCACATAGCTGTCACTACTGAGAAACGAACCCTCCTTCTTCTATCCGTACCACCAACTCTAACTATTACTAACGACTCCTACTTACACCTTCACGTAGGCCAAGTTGTTGGTAAACCAGGTAATCGGCCCACATTCTAACAATAGCCTTCCACCAAACTCCTACCTTCTATCGCTCCATGTAGATAAGCTTCAATAGTCTCCTATTTATGGTATGTTTCCCATTTGTAAACGGTATGTTTCCCATTTACAAATACTACAATAAAAAAAGTTGGGCGATTGAGCTTCTCACAGTTGATAATTTCCAGGGTTTGAATCAATGTGCACTAAAAAATAGGAAAATATACACTAAAAAGATCAATATATACACATAACTATTCGCTAAAATGTCCAAAGTCAGAGCTGGAAATACTCGAAATAGACACTGAAATCCAGTAACACGCACTAGAAAAGTCCTAATATTCACTTTATAAGAGTAGTTAGGTATGCATCTACTTAGTATTAAAAAGTGTAAGAGTAAATTGGGTTAATTAGTTCAATAATACCACCGAGCTCGTTTGTACGGTAGAAGCCATATTTCAATAGTAAACATGTTAATTTTGAATTATTGCAGTAATTTAACCTAAAAATGACCAAGTTCAAAGAGAAATATTCAAAAATGTGCATTTATGTGCACTATTAAATTAATTTGAAATGGTCCATTTGGTTGAAAATACTAGAAATCGATATTTCAAAGCAGTAGAAAGTCAGGAAGTAAATATGCAAATGATGCAAAATCGAAGGCGTGATAATGACATATGTAACCTTTTCAGTAATATTATGACTAAGGATTGCCAATTCATTCACGGGTATTTTTGCCGTTACCGAATATAACAAAATTTTTAATTTGGATGGAGTTCTCCGCTATTTTAATCCCACACTGAAGATGTAAAAAATTACGTTACCTTTTTTTTCGAATCCATACTACACGTGTTTTGTAATATAAATACAAGAACTTCCAGTATACACGTATTTGTTGTAACCCCCTCCGAAATTGTGTGTATTTTAATTAATTTATTTTATCGTTGTTAAGTAATGTTAATTTATCATTTCTTTATTAAATAATAACGTGAAAAAAAACCAGTTGAAGCAAACTTCAATAAATTTTTGACAAGAAATCTGAACCCTCCTCACTCCCCCCTCCCCCACCCCCCACTTTTCCAAAAAATACATTGATTACAGACCTTCCTACTAACACATACAGTTCACCTTTCAAAACATTTCCCTTCCTGTATAAGCGATTAGGGTAATCTGTAAGATTAAGCATACGCAGATAATGATGATTAATGTTATGCCTGGTCGTATGGGTTACTATAATTATTAGTAATGTTTAGGCGTTAGCGTGAAAGGAGGATCAATTAAAGATAAACTTTCTCAAAGCGACCTCATTACACACAGTAGAATATGTGACGAATTTAAGTCTTTCACATTCAATTTGCTTTACTGCTCAACTTCTTCAAAAGTTTTGAAGAATATGCCTTGCTATTTATTTTTAACCCTAATTTGACATGTTTCCTAAATATATTTTATAAAATTTCATGATGCGTTTACCTTTCCCTGTAATCTAATTTTGCATTAACCTATTTCGAAAATTGAAATTTCTCTTTTATCTAATATTTTGAAATGACACTACGACTTTACTGAATTATTTCCAAAGTAATGCAAGTTGTTTGCATATAAGTCATAAGACGTAACGCAAAGGATATGGAGAATGATAATATATTATACAACGAAAACCTACGGGAACAACAATAAGTACCCAAAGAAAAGTTGATTGAGTCATTTGCTTAATGTCTTCCATTCATTTCGAGAATTCGTTACCAATAAAAATAATAATAATAATAATAATAATAATTATTATTATTATTATTATTATTATTATACATTCACAAAAATGGCATCTCTTATGTGATTTGATTCGTTTCAGATAAGAACCGTCCTTGCGTGAATATTGAGGGCGGAGAGAGGTTCCCGAAACATGTGTTTACTGATTTAATACAAACATTTATTTGTGGAATCATGATGTAATGTTATTTCTTTCTTTCGACTTCATAATGGAATATGAAATTCCACTGAAATAATTTCTGTGTCCATCGGACATTAATTGAAAACATTGTGGTAACATTCATTCCCATTACGGATCTTCGTCATCCAGAAATCCTTACGTTGAAGGGAGAGGGCTCTAATGACCTTGTTGATGACGAGCCCTAAAGCCGTTGAAGGGAGAAATCGCTCCGTTGTGGTAGGTCGTGTCGCTGGAACCGATGTGTTGTTGGGTTTCGAATCCAAAACGAAACGCTTTGCAAGCGCTAGTAACGAACTAAAGTTACGAGTGACGCAACAGAATCATGTTGCCTCTTCCGTCCCACTGGACTCGTTGCGCCAACCGGCGTGACGTCACCATCTCGCCAAAAACGCAGGCGACAGAGGCGCTGTCGGTGGTGAACAGGTGTACCACGGACGCAATGTTGCAAAATGATTAGCAATACTATTTACACGCTGCGTCCTTGCAATTCAATCAAAAACCTTCAAGGTACAGAAAAAGAAATTAATCAAAGGAATTTTTTGAATGTTTAAAACATTGCATGAACAAAAACAAATTAGGTTAAGCATATGACAATTTCATTCTGAAAGAAAAAAAAACTGCCATACATTTCTCATTCTCGTTTACACATTTCCCTGTATTTATGCCTCAGAAAGTGCCAACAAAACCATTCATGTTTAAGCGACCAGTGAACAATTATTTTCATTATATAATGCATCTTAAATTGATAAAGATGTAATGTTGGAAAGTGCGTTGAGAGGAAAAATATGGACTCTTTATTTCCTAAAATTGTTGTTTCTCTCCCCCAGCTTANGGGGGCTGGGGGTGGTGGGAGGGAGGGGGGGGGTCGTTATCTCACCTCTCTTCTACATTTCTCCCGCCGTTTTGTACAAAAAAAATTTTTATTATGTATATTTCGCTAAGCTACGTGTCCTCTATCGTAAAATATTCATAAATTGTGTTCCAGGTAACGTTTCTCGTGTCTGTCTCATGTCATGTTAGAAAGCCACACGAAAAAAGAAAAAAAATTGATTTGTCACAATTTTACGTGGACACAGTATTCGTGTCGATTCCGGAATTTTCTATACTCTATTGTTCGACAATTGTGGGTTTTTGTGACATTTATGTCGCATTCTTCATTTTTCTTAGTATTTTGTTATTTTTTAATCGTGAAAGACCAGCGCTGTTCAATTTTCCATGTTCTGTTCACTTTCGATCGATCCTGTCGACACGGGATTTTAGAGGTTTAGTCAACTGCAGCCAATTTGTATTGTATCAGACTTATAAAATTAAATAGTATATTTATTTTTTAAAGTATTTTAAATATTGAGTATTACATTACAAGAAGGAAACATTTAATTATTCGACGAGGTAATTACGAACACGATTTTCTATTTTCCCTCATCCGACATTAAATCATTTCCTATATTAAATCTGACAGCATACATTCATAGCACAAAGTTGTTCCCCGAACGTTTGATGATAAATTTTACGTAACGTATACGAAACCGTTGGATAGCGTTGATCTAAACAGTTCAGAATTTTCATTCTCTTAATATGAGATTGAGTTATTCAGTTACTTCGAAATATCCATCCGTCACGTTGCAAAATGATTATTTTGAATGCAACGGAACATACGTCGGACGAAAACTCCGAAAGGACGACAAAGTTATCAAAACTTACCGAAAACGGACCAAAAAAAATTGGTCAAAACTGAGTCCACATATGGAAGAGGCAAAATAACGGGTCATAGCGATTTCGCAACTTCGAAAAAAAAACCCACGGATGATAATAATATAGTAGCGTATGGGTCTCGGCTCTCATGCGCTCCTTGTCTCATTTTTCTTTAGTTGCGACCCTTTGGGTTGAACCACATTCACTATTTAGACGTTCCGTCTTCGGCTGCCATCCGGTGGTAGTGGGAGTCGGAACTCTGCGTGGGTGCATTTTTCGCCGAGAGTGTGATCTCTTACGTGCAGTGTGTGGATTTTTCGCACCATAAAAATCCGTCGACCTCGACTGGGTTTGAACCCACGGGTGAGAGAGAGGTCACTACGGTCACTAACCACTCACCCATCGGTGCCGATAACGACAGATTACGCACTTGTAGAAAAGACCAGGAGACGTCTGACCATATCTTGAGAATGTGGCATATACCAACCAGACGGAACAATTTATGTAGGATATTAGACAACTAGAGCTGATGACGAGCAAATTACTAGAAACAAAGGTGATATTTCACGCTTTTACACGTTATGTGAACCAAATAGGAACAATAAAGGCAGCGATACATGATACAACACACGACGCCTAGTTAAAATGAGCAACGCTGGAGGCAGAAGGAAATGTAGCAATGATCCTTGTAATCTAGCAACAAGGAGAAACAGACACCCGGGAGTACTACGTTGCATACGGGGATGTCATTAACGGTTGTTAAAAATGCGAGGTTATAAAATGTTATTGTACATATTATATGGGGTAGCGTTCGGGCTCTTCACCAAGTCATCCCGGGTTCGATTCCCGGTAGGGCCAGAAAATGTTTGTAGCTTTTCACATTAATGTCCCAGCTCGTATAGCTGTGACTACTGAAAATATCAACATCTCTGACTATTACTAACCACTTCTACTAACCCCACTAGGTGGGCCAAGTTGCTGGTAAACCCAGCTAACCGGCCCACCTACTGACAATAGCCCCATTATCCAACTGCTGCTTCCTATCGCTCCATGTAGATAGACTTCAATAGCATGCTACATTTCCCTTGTACAAATACTACAATGTTATTGTAATGCTATTGAGCATAAATTGAATTGAAATTGTCTCGCTCCCAACTCCTGTCGTCACTTCTGGTCATCGCCGTCATGAATCGACTTCATGCGACGCGTAGCCACCACGCCGCACCACGCCGCGCCACGCCGTGTAGTTCAAGCAAAGCAATTGAATAGCTAGAAACAAATGTGCACGGACGCCCGTTCGCTCGAGGCGCTCGATTGAATGGCTGTGGTTGCATCCACTTGTAACTGCTTTAAGAACCTGCAGGCCTTCTTCTGACATACCTCATGAACCACTTAGAAACAAGAAGTAGAATGCTAACTTGGGATCGTTCATCTTGATTAATGCGCACACCTCTCAAATCCTCTCTTCCTGGTCACATTTACAAAAAGTGGGGCGTCGGTCGCTTTTGGTGTCTGAACGAAGTGTCGAGTAACGCTCTACGTTGTCACTTCAAACAATACAAAAATCATTCATTTTACACGTAAGAAAAACATTCCAGTTTTTAACTTTATTTTACTTTCACGTTGGTCATATTCATAATAATAATTAAGATTATGATTATTATGAGAGCCCCAGAAATGCACAGTGAAATGTGTCGCAGCTAAGAGATAGGGAAAGTACTAAACTAAATGAAAGTACTATTGCAATCTTTGCAGGGAATAGGTGCTCCTAGTTTTTCTTGATTTCTTATCTTTAGTTTAATATATTCGTATTTTGTTTTTCATTTTAATTTTTCTGTGTTTTGTTTGTCATTACTAAATATTTTATTATTTCAATAAAACAGATTTTAAGGCTGAACTTCATTCCGTTTTCTTGCATTTCCATCAACATTATGGCTAGTTTAGGAATGCAATTTAGAATTAATGAACTAGAGGAGATGAATTTATAGTTGATATCCTGGTGCATGGGGGATGCACAGTAGAATCTTGTTCATCTGAATCGCAGGTTTACCAGGGTCAATATTTTGCTCCAGGTACAACTTAAGAAAAATCTTAAATCCGGTACTTTGAGTACGAACGAAGTAGTGGAAAAGTCAACTCATTACTTACTAAATTAATGTATTGTTTTTGAATTAGTATCAATAACACAAAACTAATTATTATGTGAACCTTGTTAATTCTGACGGTCACGAGAGTATTGATCCATAGGTCATCTTCGTTGGATGTCTTAGCTTGACGTAATGACTCAATACCCATGAGTTCTTGTTTTCAGTACTCATTGTTTGGTAAATATTTTAGTTCCTTATATTGGTTATGTTCTCTCTACAATGCACTGTTCTATGGTTTACGTGTTAGATTAACTCGACCACTGACGTAACATTTTCAATTTTGTGTGCAAATACTCCTTCTTGATTGATGTCGATTGAAAATGTTAGCCATTTTGAGTTTTCAGAACAATTGTGGAGCTAACCACACATGGGCTCTAATGACCTCGATGTTGACGAGCCCTAAAGCCCTACCCAAAAAAAACAAAAAACTAACCACCCCCCCCAAACAAACCATAGAACCTGCACACAGGAAAAGGCTGGTCAACAATAAATCGCATTGTATGCCCAGGAGAATGAATTATGCCGTTTCGTTATGTGATCGATGGCATTCTACATGATGCTAAATTATACCTACTGTTTTCATTAACCTGTTTAAATAATCTTCGAAATATTTCGGTACAACGGTTCATTTAAAACTGTAGTTAGTGTTTCAAATATCGTATATATTGTTGGTCTGTTAGCCGGGATTTTATGTTTTTTAACGTTTATCTTTTTCTAAAATCTCTCTGCCTTAGCCCTTGATCGGAATTGATGGGATGGTCCCTTGCTTGCTTCCGGAGAGTAAATTAGTTTATTGTCCCCCACGTGGTCATACGCAGTTCGTAACGGCTTTTTTGACAATAAATTTATTATTTATTTATTTACTTATTTCTCTGTGACATAATTGTGTGATTTTGCTCATTATCCCTATCTTTGGCGGTCCCGGTTAGTTACTATCGAC
Organism: Laupala kohalensis; assembly: GCA_002313205.1. Taxonomy (NCBI): domain Eukaryota; kingdom Metazoa; phylum Arthropoda; class Insecta; order Orthoptera; family Trigonidiidae; genus Laupala; species Laupala kohalensis. Next base: position 17,470 of record NNCF01131073.1, on the reverse strand, counting down.
GCAGATGTATAGCACAAGAATGTAATTCCATTACCGTCATCCGTCTCGTCACGTGACCTCGTATTGGAATGCGTTCGTTGAATCGTCTTCTGCAGGAGGCGCCCGCAGCGCTGCCTCTCCATCGACGGCGATTCGAGCATTCATAACGGAACATGTGAACGGCGGAGTGTCAGAGCCTCGGCTGAACGGCGTGCGCCACTCACGGCATTTAACACTTTATCACTTGCGTCAATTTCATCGTGTGAATGGCTCTTGAATAAATATGAAGCGTTTATCGCATCGCCCTTTACTACATGTGACGAAGAAGAATTGCTGTATCCACATTTGGTACCTGCAATACAATATATTTAAGTAATATACACTTAAAGTTCAGAAGCCAACGGAGTTCGAAAGAAATTTCAATTATAACTTGCTAACCTGTGCGAATGATTCGCACAGAAATTAAAGAATGAAATTTATTAAGAGATATATTTTTTGTTTAACCTTCGATGATGTGAGTGAATGTGATAAAGAGGATTCTTCGCAAATGACAAATGAGACATTAATACCTTAACAATCCAAAAATTGTCGAAGAACATCTGTAACAAATTTCAGAATCGATACAAACATCGTATTGGAGTAAGACAGCGACAAATCCAAGTTTGTTTACGTGAGATTTTCCGACGTTAATGCTATCTAGTGGCAGGACGGAGAGAGACAGAGAGAGTAGGAAGTGCTACCTGAGATACAGTTCGTGAGGCAACAATAGTTGCCACTTATCTTAGCTAAATACGTAAAAAAAAAAAATGTTTTCAAATATTAATACAAATTCTATATATTTTAATTTTTGTATATTATTGAGCCCAGTTGTTACGAAACATAAAATCTCTTGTAAAGACACCTTTGCTGTTCTTACAACAAAACTTCATATCCTAACTAATAGCGTACAACGTGATATAATAATACATATATTTTATACGTGAAACACAAAATACATCTGGTAAAAATTTCTTTAAAACTTAGAATTAGTTATTCTAACAGTTGTGTCAAATATAAACAATTGCGTTTAAAAGTCAAAGAAAAAGTGACCGTTGTGTGTGCTGGATACAATGCCCTGAGTGCAGTTCGATAATATATGCGTACTCTTAAACGTCTTCCAGGTACATGTGTCCACCTGCAGGCAAAAGTCCAGTGAACGAGCTGGAATCGTTCTTTCGACGAATTCGCCCTGACCGGCCTTAATTCTTTATACGGGGAAGTACTCACCTCTAGGCATACAGAAATAAATACTCTAATGAACATAAGGAATAATTTTCTCGGAATCTTTTTTGTATCACATTGAATACTGATTTTGTGCTTCTTCTGTTTCATATTTAATATTTTTTATTACTTTTACTATTTATGGCTGTAACGTGTTAATCTGAACATACAACAAATATGTCATTTTGTACTTATGTTTAAGAATTCTTAAGGACAGAAATGATTACTTTTATTCTATTTGTATCACTAACACACTTGAACAAAAGAAAGATTTTTCGATTGATGCCCTGAATAATATTGAGAATCTTGAAATCAAGTGATAAGGTAAAAAACTGGCGAGAAAATCTCTTAAGCACTTTTCTCCTATTAATACCTTAAAAGATACAACGCAAGTCTATAAAGAAGTGTGTAGATATGAAATCTTTAGTCGTATTCCTGAAAACATAAAATAAAAACTTTCACACAATACCTCTATTTTAGAGTAATATTTCATATTATGAAAGTTGATAATTTGGAAGAAGACAAGAGTAATCAATGTAAATGATGATGATAATAATAATAATAAATATAAATTTATTGTCAAAAAAAGCAAAAGTTACAAACCGCCTATGGAGGAAAATACACAAACTTACTCTCCGGAAGCAAGCAAGGGACCATCCCTTCAATTCCGATCACGGCTCCTAAGGCAGAGTATCTTATTTAATTAGATCAACGCAGTAAGATCTAGTAGAGAAATTCAGTTACCTTTGCATAAGGAAACGGATATTTGACAAAAATACTGACCATGGCGTTGTTGCTACACGTGTGCATTGAGGTCGGAACTGAGAAGAGTACGCGAGGAATTTACCCGAGGAATGTCACTTTGAGAAACCGGGTTCGTGAACCGGCAACGTATGAACGACCTTCGACGTGTAAACTGCGGTCTACGTAAGCGCAGCCGCGGTAGTAGTCATCATATGGATGTCTTCCTCAGTGCAATATAGAGCAATAACGGCACCTCCTAACGCCCCACCACGTTGAGGACCACTGCGTTTTTTTTGTAGCAATTAACGACTTCTGACAAGTGACTGGATTCGACAGAGGATGTAGAAATGGCACGCGTAGATACATCCTGAACCACACAGGACGCAATGGACTCGCTCGGATTAGGAAGCCATGACCACAATGTGGGACACATTCACAGAATATTTCTCTTCGACATTCATTTTTCACGGAAATGTAACTGAGATCAATCAAAAGTCTAGTTATCTGGTGTCCATTATATTACTCTACACGTTTGTTTTATGTAAAATGATATGAACGAGTAGTGACATTTATTGGCATTCCTTTTATTTTACTTTTGTGGCGTGTCTATCGTAAGACATTCCACGACCAGTTGTGGCTCTATGGGGGAGAGGTAGCTAAGGGGGATATAGCTCCCTCCTCCCCCCCCACTATTGGACATCAACTCTCGACATATAACATTCAAGTTGATTAATGGCGTAATCTGTAAAGGTGTTAACAGATTAATAATTGTTATTAGTTATGCTTGTTTTTAATAATATAATTATTATTTTTATTTATATCATATTAACAAAATAAATAATAACAGGTTAATAAAATAATAATACCATGTTTAATAAATAATTGTTGTTTTATAGTACCAGATTGTTAATTATTTATGTGATTCATTTTATTTAATAGTAATATTTATAACATTTGTGCGGTAAAAGCATAATTTTTATGCAAGAATGTTTCCCGGTTAACCCACACCCCATTGAGTATGGTCTAGATTCGCCTCTGTCCACGACTTAATATCGTACATGAAATTTCACTGGATAAATATCACACATGTCAATGAATAATGTAATAAATCAAAGGTCCAAAATGAATTTGGTGGTATCAACTTTCTTTGAGTACTTGTTTCATTTGCCAAATGCCCGCGATGTAATTCTTGTAGATCTTGTATCTTACGTCTCTGTCGTCATCTTCATCACAACGGAAGAAAACGAATAACACTGTATAGTTTGGAGAAAAGAAAATTACAAATATGATTACAAACACTACATTCAATTACAAACATTACATTAATACATTCATTCGTTCATATCACATTGTGTTATTAGGGGAATCACAAACAGACATATGCATATTTTAGTACATCCCTGTAAAGAACAATCGTAGACCTTTGGAATATTTGATTCTCTGTTAGCAGTACCACCTTACTTTTTATAAAGAATTAATGGCGAATGTTCTCTCTACAGTACATTGTTTATTTACCACTTAATTTATGTCGCTCCTGTCATTGCTTTTTTATTTTATTCCGCTGTATGGATGAATTTTTTATACCTATTTGTGTTATTATTTCCCCCCCCCCCGCTTTTTCAGACACTTGATTCACATATTCCGATGAACTCGCTCTCACATCAAAGTCGAAAAGACATTGTGTACATTTATTACAATATATTTTATAAATACATAATTTGAAACCGAAGAGTTGTAAATTACAAAGATTCATTACACGGTATTCATCTTCTCTAGGGAATGAAATCTTGGATTCTATTCTAGGATTCATGTAAAACTAGGGAACCATAGCAGCCTAGCAAACACAGACTTGGGCGGATTTTCCTTGAGAGGAAAACTCATTAATATTTTTGTTTTATTCGTCTCAAATTTTTACTGAAGAAGTAAAAATTACAATTTACTTTGGAATAATAAATGGATAACAGTACGTATTTGTTAAATAATTTATTTTATAAATATTAAATCCGTAGCTGCCATTGGGCCCTTGATCGGAATTGATGGGATGGTCCCTTGCTTGTTTCCGGAGAGTAACTTAGGTTATTGCCCTCCCTCGTGGTCATACACAGTTTGCAACTGCCTTTTTGACAATAAAGTTTATTTACAAGACAATTTAGGAGGAAGTTTTGAGTGATGTGAGTGGGAACATGTTTCTTCGTTCGCATACTGCAGCCCAAAGCGTTGACTACAAAGGAGAACCGCTCATTCGTCTTCCTGAAGGAAGCAGCGCTTCAAAGCACATGCGTTATGAAAGACGCGGCAGCTTACAAAAGCTCATTTCCTTACTCGCAAAATAAAAATAATCAGCGGAATGCCTGGAAAGGTTGGCGACACGAAATTTGTATAACATCCTACGATTCAGCGCTGTCCAACTTATCTTTGTCCGCGGGCCATTTTCTCTACGAGATCGATCGATCACTCCGCCAGGGGATTGGTTTGGCAAAACGTCATGTGGAGGAATAAGACTCATGGGTGATATTTATTTATTTATTTGTAACGCTATATTTTGATTCTCAAGAAAAAATTACATTATTTCAAGCTGGAAAAGTTAAAGGGTATGTTTCTTAATTTTTAAGTAGTATCTATAATATTTAATAATAATAATAGTTTATTTCTTTAACTATACCATTTTTATAAAAGTAGAAATGTAGGAATTAATAACCACCAACATATAACGGTGGTTAGGTTGAAGAAAAAGAGAATAATAATTATACAATTTTACAGAATAATTATCAGTCAATTCGTCTTCATTTTCAAAACAACAAATGAATTGAGCGGTCACTGCAACGCATTCTTATCTGCTACGATAGAATTGTCACTGATTACAGACTCTCGAATCAGTTTTTTTTTTGTTTTTTTTTCATTTTTATTCAAAACTTTCCCAATTTCTTCGGCCTGATGGCCACTACCTGGGTTTAGTACGCTCTCTCTTTATGTCTAGTTACATTTCTTACAAAAAAAGCAGTAACAAAGTTAACTTATTTGATACCTACATTGTGTTCCGTTCCGCATTCTTTGTCTGTTGGTCTGTTGGTTCATGATTCACGTTTCGTCTTCTTGTTTTGTTGAATGTTCTACGAAAAGGGGAGCAGACAAATTAAAAGGATTAGGCAAGTTCGGGAAGAATGGATACGTTAGTGTAGATGGAAAGCTAGTGGAGTGATAGTGGGTAGTGAAGTGAAGTGATACGAGGGAAATAAGTGATTTAGAAAAAGGTGGGAAGGGAAATGTGAAGTGAAGTGCACGAAAGGGGTAAATCGAGTGTTTGGGTCATCAGTGAAATAAAATGTGCAATAAATTGTTTTTTTAAATAAATTATTTAGATGTTTCAGGGTAAACAGTTTTTATATTAAATACTTTAATATTAACTGAATCATATAGTTTAATGATTCATGTAACAATTTTTTATTTCAATGCTCTGTGATACGTATTTTTGTATTGTATTTCCTTATATACTGCCTCCAGGTAAGATCTGCCCTTTTGCAGTAAATAAATATTTTATATATTTATCTGCGATTCCAATCCCTTACGAGGCTGTTCCCGCTTAGCCCACAGCATAAACCAGGCACTGCTCTTCCCTACCGCGGGGAAGTGAGTTGCAATCCTCTATTTAGTTTTGAGAAGTTAATGCTCTTCGCACAAGCATTATCTGCATTACATGTTCATGAAAGATGCCGTAAAGTTCCTTCTTCCTCTCTATGTATTTTGACCAATCTCTGTCACTGTACTGCCCGAACTCTTGTCACCTTCCGCAAACAGGACTCACGTTCCGCCCCGAAAAGCGGGCACTTACGTAGCACGCGATCTATCAGTTATGAACATAGCATTAACAATAGTACCTAATTACAACGATTATGTTAAAATGTTAAATTAAACTTTAAGTTGTTCAAATCATTGAGCCAAATATTTTAATTTTCCTTGCAAATATTTTAGTTCTCTAATAAAATGTTTTCATGTTGTACAGTATGACAGGATAGTTTCGAACTCAATTTTACTTTTTTTCTCACCGGACATGCCACTTCAATTATCTATTCTGAACGCATAGATTCATAACTCATAGCGTACCCGCTCCCCCCCCCCTCAACATTTGATTGAAATTTTTTTAAAAATACTCTATAACTCGTGAAACAGTCGCGCCGGCCGCCAGTTCGATAACGCTCGTATAATTTTCGAAAACAGCAAATTTTTGTCGATGCTACCTTGTATAACGAATTCTTTGAAATACCGGTGTGTGTGACAGTTTAAGTGATGGATATCACAAATATAATGAAAAGTGGAAACATTGAAGCATTGCACTCGAAGTTAAAATTGTAATTGCGAATTTTTCTTCAAGAGGAATTTGGGACAGGAGGTGTAATTGACTCAATTTGCGATGTAAATGTGCCATTGTTTGTGTTAATCGGGCAAATACCTCTCTCGTGAGCGCAATACCGATCAGTGGAATTGTGACATGTGGCGTTCCAAGTGATTTCGACATTCCATCGCTATGCAAGTGATTAGCAAGTGTAAGAGGGCACTCCTCACTTTCCTTTAGCGGCCTCTGCTAAGGAGTCACATCGCCTTCAGAGGTAGGCGCGTATTGGCAGCATAAGGCAGCGCTTATATTGTAGTATTTGTAAATGTAGCTGAGTGCTATTGAAGCTTATCTACATGGAGCGATAGGAGGTAGGAGTTGGGTGGAAGGTCATTGTTAGTAGATGAGTCGGTTAGCTGGGTTTACCAACAACTTGGCCCACGTGGAGGGGTTAGTAGAAGTAGTTAAGAGTTATTGATATTAGAAGAGATGGATAGAGGAAGGAAGGTTTGCTTTTCAGTACTGACAGCTATATGAACTCGGACATTTATGTGAAAAAGCTACAAATTTTGTGGCCCCATCGGTAATCGAACCCGGGATGCCTTGGTGACGAGCGACAACACTATCTCCTGCGCCGCCGCTGGGGCTTTCGTGTCACGTCACCAGCCATGGAGATTGAGCGATTCTCAAATTTGACTCGTCGAAAGCAAGCGTGTATTCCTTTTGAAGGTGGGAGCAGCACTTAATCCAAGTTGATGGAATCACTGAGTTGTATTATTGTTTTCTTTATTTTTATTATTATTATTAATGTAGTTTTTTCTGTCAACAATGTTTTGAGTTGTGATGTGGGTAAGGTTAAGGTGGTTCTGGATGAAACAAGTTCTAAGTGCTTCGGCGTAACCACTTGTGTTATGAATTTCTTTCATAACCCGGAAATAATTTCTGACAATGAATTCATTCATGTCGTCGCTCCATTTGATTCTCCGACGTGGTTCTGGTGAAATGGGCCCAGGATTATTGTCCTGGGAAGCACGTTTCTTTTCCTTTTGGGATGTATTGTGGCCGTTCTGTGTCTCGTTTCGCTGAGCTTCTGATGGTTCATACGATGGGGGATCACCACCTGATCCTGGTCCCAAAGGAGGCTGTCCCCTGTTCACACCAGCTGCAGCCTCAATGGCAGGTGCGTCCGAGGCTTGACTTCTAGTTTTAGGTGCCAATGTCACTGTACAAGGGGGAGCAAACCCCAGGTGCAGGTGCTAGTTTTGGTTCGCCCCAGGTATTTTATTTCCCTGGTACTCTCTATTTCTAGCGAGCGTTCCGTCATCCACCACGTACGGAGGCGTCTGGTAGGAGACTAGCAACTCCCCCAGAATCATTATTATTATTGTTATTATTATTATTATTATTTTAAAACATTACAACGTGAATAATAACGAAGGAAGAGCGTGACTTAATTTGTATCTATCAGATAATAATATAGTACAAACAGTATTCAGGAACATTCTTGACTCGTTTGAAATGAAGCACAAGAGCACAAAGTACAAACATGGAAGCGGCCGAGCACAACTGTTTCCTGATCTCACCCCAGATAACGTTGAGTACCTTTTTCTCAAATGTTTGGTGTCCTAAATATAATGTAAAAAAATTCTTAGGAAAATTTGCTACAAATCAAAGTAAACTTCAATATTTCGTGGTTTAAAACTAGCTCTTTCTTTGAAAATAAATGTTTCCTCCTTACGACGCGATGTATTACAATAATCAAAATTATAATTGCAATTATCTCATTTCAAAGGCTGGTGAGATATGTTTTTGAAGTAACAGGAAGTACATGCTACTCTCTTTATTTACGCCAATTTCAGATATTTTATTTATTTAATTCAACATCCGCTAGTTCTACCTTCACGTAGATCTGCCAACACTAGCGAACCTTGGCGGGGATGTCGGGAGCAGTCCACCCCCGAGCCTCCTCCTCGAAATTGGTCACAAAAAACTAAAAATACTTAAAATTGACTTCAAATGTACTATTTTTTTATTATAGTAGTAATATAATCGCACTTTTTAGAAAGGAACTGAATCAAAATTTCGGAAGAGAGAATAAAACGGTTTTTATTAATAACCAGTAAATAAAATTGCTATTTCTTTTAAAATAATAGCATAATAGATAATAAAAACATGCTCGCAATTTACTGTCTGTTAAATGTGTGTATTCTCTATAAGTTATTTGTGCAATAAAAATAAATATGGCACATTTTGACTTAAATCGCATTTCTTAGAAAGGAACTATCTATTAGCTGAGCTTCTTAACAAATGGAAATCCAATTTGAATTTCAAATTCTCTCACGTATTACTTAACTACTATACCTTGCAAGCACGTTTTTATGTGGTTGGGGACCTCCAGACTCCCGTCCGGGATCTCGTGAGTTGCACGTTCGCTGCTGCCTGCCAGCAGACAATTAAATCTTTTAAACAACTAATATCTGTATGAATGTATGCAGTGTATGTACTTATATGATTTCAACTTTGAAAACACACCTTACCGATCACTTGAGCAACATATACATTTGGTTGACATGCATACTCTGTTAAGAGAAACGCAGTAGTAGATTCGAAAGTAGATTACTTTTCAAATCTTTGAAATTGATCAAAATTGATTTTTTAAATTATTCTCTGCCACCTTTTTTAATTTATGACATTTTTAAGCATTTTGAACTAATAATAATTTTTTTTCGTCGTTTTCGTCGTGTCCTCCTTTGCCGATTGCATCATGGGTGTACTACCTGCTGGCGGGCCATAAATGGTGAAGCGAGATCACAGTTTATATTACTTTTTTTTATAAATAACTTTTTTGTTACAAATTTTGTTGCTCTTATTAAGTACTTCTCATAAAACAAGAATTATCTTTTTTGTTTATAATAAATATAAACTTTATTCTCAAAAAAGCAGGTTACAAACTGCGCATGACCACGTGGAGGACAATAAACTAATTCACTCTCCGGAAGCAAGCAAGGGACCATCCCATCAATTCCGATCAAGGGCTCTAAGGCAGAGGCTAAGGATTTAATATTTCAACATATTCCCAACGATAAAAAGTGTTCGACACGTGTACATAACATAATACGAACAAATATTGTATTTAATAAAACAAAAAAGTCATTTCACAAGTACGTATTATTATCAAACTATAAATCATTCGGAAAGTATTGTTGATAATTCGTAACTATTAAATAAAACTAAATTCGGCGTTTATTTCACGATTTGAATATTTTTAGTCAGGGATGCTTTTAATAATTGGAGTTACCCTTGGTCTATACTGAAACCCACATTGGTGTAGTTTCAGACAATATATTAATGTATTGACTTATTTTGGGTTTCTAATGAATTCGTGAAAATACGCATATATATAGTAATGGTATTACCTTTGCGATCAATGCAAATATACCGGGTTCGTTTCCCGACTCGTCGCTATTTTCACCTGACCGAAAGTTATCTCGTGAGCTTTATGAAGATTTCTCATTCATAAATGGAAAACATGGTGAGATCGAACGCTATTAATTTGTTAAGAGACATAAGAGTTCGTCTTGGTCGTAGGCATTAGTTTTTTTTTTCCTCCACGTGGTCATACGCAGTTTGTACTGTTTTTTGACAATAAATTTATTATTATTTATTTATTTAGCTTTACGAAATACGAAGCTGTCAAGTTGAGCAATGCGTCTGAACCGCAGTGAGTGGTACGCGATCGAAAGTTCCGTTCCGATACATGGCAGTTTGTTGAACAACAGTGGTTTCCACAGCACAAGTCGATGTTGACAGTGAGTACAATTATATGACATAACAGTACGTCGTAGCAGGAGCGTGTTTCTCCGTAGACGCAGGGCAACATCCTCCACATGCCTACGACGTGCCACACGAACTCACGCGTGATCACGCGTCGACACGCGCGCTTGGAAACGCCTTCCCTCCCATTCTCCTTGCCTTTACGCGTCACCACCGCTCGTCTGCTGTCTTCGAACCGTTTCTTCTTCTTCTTCTTCTTCTGTTTGAGACAAGTGACTGGTGAGTAGTTCAATTGTCCTCTCGGAAGTCGACGTGATTGAAAGTGGTTTGCAGCGTAGGCAGAATTAAACCACTAAAATACCTGAAATCTACATAATTAAATAAAAAAACTAATATGTACTTATTGTGACTTGATAAACATACCTCACCAGCTATTTAAATGAAATAATTTTAATTATAATCGTTAAATTACATTGCGCCTTATGGAGAAAACATTTATTTACAAAAAAGAAAAACGATTTTTAAATCACGAAAGTGATGGAAGTTTACTCTGGTTTGTATTAGATTTTCAATCTCGAGAAGAAACTGCGAAAGACCCTGGAAACTGAATAAGATTGTTTTTTACAATAAATGTTAAAAAAGGAAAGAATATTTTTTCTCTACAAATGGGATGATTTTCCAATCTCAGTCTCAAAACAGAAATGTGAAGAGCAACTCACAATAAATCCAATTGTAATAAATGTCAGTTATATAAAAAACAGTTACACGACCACGTGGACGACAATAAACTAATTTATTTTCCGGAAGCAAACAAGGGACAATCATCCCGCCAATTCCACTCTAAAGGCCCTAAGATAGAAGTGGATTCAACATTTTAGCACTTTACTCCTATGCTGAGAATAAAAATAGTTAGTGACATGTTGTAACGTCAACAGAATATCAATAAATTTTTGTTTAATTTAGTAGAAAAATGTTTCACATATACGTATTATTATCAAATCCGTAAATTATTCGGTAAAGAAGTAACATCACAATACATTTATTTGTTAACAGACAGAAAAAGATAAAGCGAAAACATTGTTATAAATAACAGTTTTATCATTTTCCTTATATACATTTTTGTTCCATTCTATATGTACACAGACAAATAAAACCACATGATATTTCTGGATAGATACTTCCAACTCCCACCAACTTTTTAGCCGATTTTTGCTGCCGAGTGCAAAGAGACGACACTTATGGCTCGGTGAGGTGCTCTAGATCCTTTGGAAGCTTTTGTTATTTAAAAGTACTCTGCTTATACAAAAGTACAATTCTCCAACAAAAGGAGGAACAGTGGAATCTAGATTCAGGAAGTTCCTTTGTGTTGCGACAACTAATTTGAAGTCCGTCTCAGAACTCTCAGAACCTCTGCTTGGTTCCATTAAGTCAGTATTTGCACACGCGACGTATGAAGATGTTAAGAACGTTCATTCCATCATATCTACTCACCATGGGGTTTACGTATCGCGTCAATCATGTATTTTACGCCTCAATGAGGTGCAACAGAAAGATCATCCGGTATTCTTTTCGTTTTCAATATAGAGACATCATTTCATTCTGTTTCAGTGACTCCGTAGAACCCGGTAATATTGAAAAGCTACGTTTTTAAACGTTTTGTGTATTCAATATTCCCTCGACTTTTGTGAATTATGTCAATCTCTTTTCTCAACGTCATACTAGAGAAGTATGAATGTTTGTTATGTTTTTAACATCTTTTAATATATGACTAACATTTATTTATGCATCGTCCTCTCTCAACTCTTTCATTATTCTCACTAACGTTTGTTTTCATACATTCCAACATTTCCAATATCGAACTCTAATATATCGTATATGTTTTAGACCTGCACAAAATTTTTTAAAATAATAAGTGTCATAGATGTAGAGACATTCTTTGTGGACCCAATTTTTAAGTTAAGGTATTTCCGTTAAAATTGGTCTAGTTGGATAGTCCTTGACTTGTACAAATACTTAAAATAGTAAACTTTTGTTCATTTATTACTCAACTACTTATCGTAGTGGTGGCGGCAGCNCCATTGGCTGAGCGGTGGAGCGTGGGTTCACACCCTGCTCGACCGAACTAGGTGAGGTTTTCAGGTGGGGTTTCCCTCACCTCCTCCAGACACCGTAAGATCCTTGGCAGCCCAATATCTCTCCTTCCCAATTCCCTCACCCAAGTCACTGTCGGTTGGGTTGAAGAACCTCGCCGTAAGATATGAAATAAATAGAAATAAATGTTTCGTCATTTATGTTCTGGACAAGTCTCCACCACCTCATGAATAATATATTCTTAATCATCTATGAAACTTTCCATTGTTCCCTCCACATTATCTCTGACAATCTCGGTGAAAACGTTTACCGGAAATGTTAAAGAAGCCTGGAGAAGAACGCTACACCCGGATGAATATTGTAAATCAACTTCCGTTGTCGGTCTGCCATTAATGCCTGGACGAGTCCTTCTTTTCCGACTGCGCACTCCACGTACTCCATAATCACTGAAGCGGCGAACAAAGCCCGAGATACGAGTCGTCTGCCCTTTTACGTTCATCTGCTGCAGTTGCTGCGAACAACCCACGCACGTACTGCGATGCATTGAAGCGAGCCGGACCTCGGATGCCTCGGTTCGCAAGAGTCACATGCGCGGGTGAACTCAAAGTCTTTACTTTGAGGAAATGTAACATACGGAAAACGCACTGCGTTATATTAGTCGCAGTAAATTACTTTGTTGTCCCCAACGTGGTCATAAGCACTTTGTGACTGCTTTCTTGATAATAAATTATTTCTTTATTTATTTATTATCAGTCTAATTGGCTTAATGTTGGTGCAGAGCTTGTGCTCTTAGAAGCCAACGCTTTTTCTTCGCCATCGTTCATAAGAGTAATAACATTTGTACCTCGCGTTATGTTGGCAGAGTATTCGAATTTCTCAAAATTTGAATCCATCGCCAACCTGGGCCATAAATTTAAATCACTTGCACTTGTGACGCTATTCTGTACTTTCTGCACCGAACAAAGTGTGGAACGAATACTACCCTGTGTCTTTGTTTGTTGAGTACATAACTTGTATTTCTTTACAGCTAATAGTCGCTTTTTTACCACCATTAATATTTATTCGAATATTTCTTGAATTGGTAATGTTGGCAATTTGTGTTAGAAATCCATGTTGCATTATTTTCGGCAAAGTCATTTGACTTGGAGTATTGCTATCCTCTCCTGTAGGTTAACTCCACCAACAGCGGTCAACATTCATCCTGATAATATGGATGATATGGGGGAAAAAAGACAACTCAACAATGTACTGTAGAAAGATATGTCAATTATTGCATACAAAAATTGAGTAGCAGAATTCTTCACAACCAACCTCGACAATCCCGATCGCTGGGGACAACAAAATATGTGATATTTATGGTTAAACCTCAAATCGAGATAAACTTAAACAAAATGATACTTTTATAGTGCTATTTTTATATAGTTTTTGTACAAGAGAAATTTTGGGAGTTTTTGTAATAATACAGAGTATTTTCCTTGTTTGATTATCCGACCGATTGTATGTGTTTCGGCCCTGGTACTCTCCCGTAGGATATGAGGGATCGTACTGAATCAACGAAACGCTCGAATATGAAGAGAGAACACAACTAAGATGTTTAAGGCCGGTGGACCATGTTATACGCATGTACAGTGTGTCCCAAAACGGCGGTTTCTCTGTTTAAACATTAAAAACTCGAACAAAAATTGCGGCCTTTTAACGTCACAAAGGTGTTTAAAACATGTCCTAATTAACTTAGATATGATATTGGTTCTAAACTCATTGTCTTGATGCCAGTTTGGCATCATCTTCAGAACCGCTGCTATATTTTTTTAAATGTTCCAATTATCCAAAAATTAATACCCATAAAATTTTCTTTTTAAAACCATTAAAGAACATTAAAAAACATCACTTGTTGTAAGAATAAAATAGTGAAGCAAGTTCACCATTGTTTTAAAAGAATTAATTGTTATCATGCCTCTTTGAAGGATGGCTGTACAATGGTGAACTTGCTTCACTATTTTATTCTTACAACAAGTGATGTTTTTTAATGTTCTTTAATGGTTTTAAAAAGAAAATNCCAAACTAGCATCGAAACGTTGGCCATGCATTAGTAAATATTAATAAAGTCTTACATTAAAAATTGATTGTGTATAATAATATTCGCATACTTATTGTCCTTCAAGTATAATTATGTTCTTATGTTGAGGATGTTCTCAATTAGCGGAAATACAACGTCTGTAATATTGTGGAACAGATCGATAAACATGTGATAACGGTTTCTATAGAAATGAATTTACATGCAGCAACAATCGCCTCTGTCATTGTGTTTTTGTGGCGTAGACAGTTTGTTATTCAGGGTGTCAAATTCTGCCCATCATCTTTCCTGCACTAATTTTATTTTCTCTCATTTCGAAAAACACTTGAAATCCACTCCCTTTGTTCTTAGGAAAGGTTTCCAGCCGTCTTGTCAACTACATGTCACTACTGGCAACTGAACTTAAAATAAAATAAAAAGCAAATAAATGATAATAACATTAATCATGACCCATCTAGATACAAAAAGTTCCTTTTGGTTATGTGTACTATTTTTCTGTTATTAACATTCAAACTGTGTAAACCCCTTTTTGGAACACTGTATAAGACAGGATCGTCCGAAAACCACATTTCCAAATTTCTTCAGTTCTTTACGAATCGGACCCAGGAGAGTATTTACAAAGTTTCGTGATGATACCCAGCATAGGATGTTATGTCACCGATAAATCAGGAACGAACATGAAAAATTGGTTCCAAACTTTGGAATTAGGTTTTGTTTGGAGTACAGCCCTACCTTTATAGGACATTTACTACCTTTGCGGCAGTTCCGGTTTGATAATTTCAACTGAAGTTTAATTTAAAAAAACGGTTGTGCTGGAGTAGTGTCCCCTGAGGAACTCCATCGTGGAGGGAGAAGGATTTCCAGGCCAAGAGTTTCGAAGAGATAAAACACGCGATCTGTGCGAGAGGAAACTCCAAATGGTGTTCTCTTGTTACCTGGAAGATAGTGTGTGGGGATTGAGTTAGGATTGAAGGGATGTGCGGAAAGGGGGGGGGGAACGGAGGGAGTGCGGATACGGCGACGCTCACGACTTCCGGTCGTGCGTGACAAATATGGCGGCGGCGGCGGGTGACGTCTGGGTGGGAGGCGAACTCACTTCCGGTGACAGGCAGCGGAGAAAATGTCGCGGATGAAGAAGTTGATTTGACGTCATTTGATGTCGTCTCTTGCGACATGGAAATCTCTTTAAGGAAGGAAGTTAGAAACATCAAAGGTGAAAAACCTCGAAGTTATTAGTGTTTGTAAAAATATTCTGTTTTTGTGTGTGTGTGTGTGTAACACCTACTTTTTAGAATACAAAACGCTTAACACACATCGTGCTACGTGAGACCAAAAATGTGAATTCAATTTCCTCCTCGGTGAACAATGTAGAGAATAATTATTAAATGTTACTTTTTTTTTTTGAAACACGTCAACGTGTTAAGTCTGAGGTATTTATAACTGTACATTTCTTAACTACTCAATATTGACAGAGTTGTGTGTATAATCTTAATTGGCCCATCCCTACCTGAGTTTTTCACTGTTTTTTTTTTGGAAGGGGGTTAATCAGAATTGAAGGGAAGGTCCCTTTCTTGCTTCCGGAGTGTAGTTTCATTAATTTAAAACAATTTATTATTCTCGACATAGTCTTACACCTTTCTAAAGTGCTGTTTATTATTGAAATTAAAGTTATTATTTATTATCTTAAGATTCAATTAGCGCTAATAGTCGTGACTTTAGTCAATCAAAATCTATAGCGTACCTCTCGTTATGAAATTACTGTAACTAAGAAATTTAATAGGCTGTATGTGTTACACCCACAAAAAAAAAGTAGAAACCACTGCATCATGTAATTAGGACGTTCATTCTACGAAGCTCTGGGAGGATGAGTCGCTGGACCTTGACCGTATCATTCTGCTCTGTGATGAAGTGTTCATTCAAAGGTTAATAATACATCTTCCACGCAAATCTCTCCGACAGAAATATATGCGAGGTTTTGGCAATCACATACGTCTAATGATGCGCAAAGAAGTTTTTTTTTCTTTTTCTGAAGGTAAATGAGAAGGTCTTGTAACGAATAAAAGGAATTGGAAATGATCCCACATCAACTTTAATTTCGCTGTGTTAGTATTGATCACGATAATGAAATGAATGTTTACAGCTCCTTTTCCGGTCAGAGTGCAATGTTAATAATTTATATGGAATTTTTGTAACTTTCGACTACGTAACAGCTATGCTTAAAACTACGTAGTAAAGCTAGTAACCAGAGAAGAGTTCCACCCCCCCCCCCCCACCTCCCACACTCAGAATATTATGTGCATCGTATTTAAAAACATCTGTATGAAATATTGTTAATTTTATATCATATCTAATTAACAAAGGGATATAAACGATAGAAATATAACATAAAGAGTTGACGTCAATTTATTTTTGGGGAGACATCTTACCTCTCAATCCCCTCCCTCTCGAAAATAATTTTAAAAATAGTATGTTTCTTACCCGTCTCGAGGTTAACATTCATGTACACTTCCATGTGTCAATTTCAATATACGTAACATAATCATAGTAATGTTTTTTCTTTTCCACTGAAAAATTAATTTCCTATTTTCTGTCGAAAAGATTACCAATTTTTGTAGTAATTGTAATTAAAATTGTTGTTTAATTGTGTATCAATAGTAATTTCTCAAATCTCTTTCATATGCTCTGGTACAATTTGATAGTACTTATTGAAATATAAGAAAAGAAAACGAAACATAATATTATTATACAATGCCCTTCGACAATGCTTAAGTCCAAAAAAATGAATGTCATTTCCTTTAAGAAGTAAAATAAGTTGATGGTCCACGCTATGGTAACCAGTGTGCGGAATGTACATAACGGCTTCCAAATCATCTCTAAGATTTCCCTTCTCTTGTGTATTGTAACGGAGAGGCTACGCTCCGCGCCCCGACCCAACGGGACACCCCTGGCGATGACGTAGACAGAGCGAAACAGGAGTCAGGCGACGATGTTGAGTGCGTCGCTCCGGCAGCTTCGTCTCCAGACAGAACGCAAGCGAAATAAAGGAGAGGCCAGGTAGTCGTTTTTCACCTAAGTTGACACCACCTGTATTTCTAACAAAGGTATTCTATCCTGGCCCGGGTTTTTCTCCTTTTTTCCTTCGGGTAGAGGCTGATTTCTTATACAGGTTCTCTAGGCTTTGTCTAGGGGCGTGTTTATTGTAACAATAAATCGTGAAT
>NNCF01131071.1:19190-44070 GCA_002313205.1 Laupala kohalensis | reverse complement strand
CGAATCTCGAGATGTCGTTTAAATATAGAGAATGGTAAAGTTTATTGAAGTCAAGAATATACAGAATATTTTTGTTATAGAAGTCCAAAATGTGTATAATAAAAAAATACAAAATATTTCTTTAATAGCGGTGTAATGAAACATTTTATCTCGTTACGATTTACCAGCGGTACTATTAGTCTTCCAAACATGGGCGGCGTTGCAAATAGACCTACGATTGGTCGAACGAAACTTCCCCAGTCGAAGGGGAAGCAAGAGGAGAGAGGCGTTGCAAACTTAACAGATCCAAAACTGGTTAGAGCGTGGGACTTAGAAAAATAAATGGGCCCTTTTATGCTATCAGTAGTGTACCATACCGTCAATGTGGTTTATTTTTAATGTCACTAGATTGCTACGTTTGTATTTGAACGAGGAATAAAAACTGAAGCAGTAAAATAAGTGATGGACATACTCAATAATAGTGTAATAAATAATCTGTGACAATTCATATTGAATGTCGTACGCGGTACACTCGTAATAATAGTATTGCTGTAGCTGTAAGACAGATACAAAAGATGCCGGTACGTCGGCTATCAACCTACCTGATTAATGAGGAGATATCAGATCCTCGTTGCTTCCCGCGGGTTAGCTTACGCATATTTTGTAACATGACTAAGGGATTGAGGATTCACACCATTTAATAGTATTGGTGTGTATCCTCAATCCCTTATTTGCACTGATGTAAATGAGAAAGGTTTTTGAAAACAGCAATTTCACTCTCTTCTTCTTTTTCTTCTTCATCTACGTGTCTCTCTATTGCCTTTCAGCGTCGGGTTAGCCATTTCAGATATCCCTTCTTATCTGCAGCCTTGCGCTGAACCTCTTGCACCGTTGTTCCTCTCCTTCTACATATCTCTTCAATGCTCTGATCCCATGTTCCTCTAGGTCTGCCCACTGCTCTTTTTTCCTCTGGCATTGCATTCCATATTGCCTTTTTTAATATTTTTATTACAAATAATTTTAAATTATTTAATTTTTCAACCATTAAAAAAAGAGTTTTTCTGTGGCTTTCCATTCTTGTCACGTGACCAAACCATTTTAAACTATTTTCTTCCATCGTCTGTACTAATGGAATTTGCTTAAGCTCTTCTCTTATTTGTGTGTTTCTTATACAGTCTCTCTTGGTTTTTACTGCTATTTTGCGAAGAAATTACATTTCTGCTGCCGTTAGTCTGCTTTCCATTTTCTTATTTATAGGTAAGCTTTCTGTAGCATAAGTTAATGATTTCTTATAGACCGCGTTAAATATTTGTAGTTTTGGTTTGTTTCCTATTCTCATGTTCAGTACGTTATTGTATACTTGGTAGTAAATTTTATTGGCCTTTTCAATTCTATTATTTATTTCGGCATCTTGCCTGCCATCCTCTGAGATCACTGTACCTAGATATTCATATGTCGCTACTTGTTCTAATATTCTTCCCTCCCAGGAAACATTGATTTCTTTTCTGTACCTACCTATGTGCATAACTTTACTTTTGTTGGTGTTAATCTTCATTCCTCTGTCCTGTAATGCACTTCCCCATTCCTGTATTGCTACCTTCATCTCTTCATTACCAGTGATTAAAACTATATCTGCATATACCTGCATATACAGCATATACCTGCATATACATCTGCATTATAAATAGTAGTGGCCTTAAAGAATCACCCTGTTTAATTCCCTTTTCCATTTTAAATTGGCCACTCTTCTGTCCACCCAATCTAACCTGTCCGTATACATCTTTATACATACATTTTATAACTCTAATGAGTTTCTTTGGCACTGGCATCTTTTCTAAAGCTTTCCATAGTTCCTTTTTTGGAAACATGTCAAAGGCTGATTTGAGGTCTATGTATGCAATATACATATCCTTTCCTCTACTCAGAGCTTTATCTATGAGTGTTTTTATTACGTGGATATGGTCGTGGGTCTGTCTAAATGGTCGGAATGCGGCTTGTTCTTCCTCAAATTCATGTTCAACAAATCTTCTTAGTTTGTTTTCCATTATTCTGGAGAAGACTTTGCTCACACAGGAAGTCAGAGATATGGCTCTGTAGTTTTCACATCTCCATGTTCTACCTTTTTATGGATGGGTATAATTATATTGTTTTCCCACTCTTTTAGTATTTCTTCTTTTTCCCATATATTTTTGAAAATAGCTACAAGCCAATCTGCAACCTTATCACCATCATTTTTCAGCATCTCTGGTGAGATGCCGTCAGGTCCTGCTGCCTTTCCTATATTCACTTTTAATAGAGCTTCTTCTACATCCCTAAAGACTATTCCTTCCTCGTCCGCCTCGCTGGGCCCATGCCTCTCACACATTTCCCCCTCCTTCACAAAAGCCTCCACAGCGCTTTCCACTTCTGGGCGTCTTCGTTCGTGCCTCTCACACACTTCCTCCGACACTCTTTCTGTCTCCTCTCCGAAAAGGTCTTAGTAATACTTCCTCCAAATTTCTAATATTCTCTCGGGATGTGATTCCATCTCACCATCACTGTTTAATACATTTCTCACTGGCTTTTTATATTTTCTTCTCAGTCCGTTAATGGTTCGCCAGTTCGCGAGCTAGCGCGGTTTAAAGAACGATGAATGCATTGCGCCCACAATGCGCACAGGTGCGAGTACACTAATATGGTCTTACACTAATATGGTCTTACACTAATATGGTCTTACACTAATATGGTCTTACACTAATATGGTCTTACACTAATATGGTCTTACACTAATATGGTCTTACACTAATATGGTCTTACACTAATATGGTCTTACACTAATATGGTCTTACACTAATATGGTCTTACACTAATATGGTCTTACACTAATATGGTCTTACACTAATATGGTCTTACACTAATATGGTCTTACACTAATATGGTCTTACACTAATATGGTCTTACACTAATATGGTCTTACACTAATATGGTCTTACACTAATATGGTCTTACACTAATATGGTCTTACACTAATATGGTCTTACACTAATATGGTCTTACACTAATATGGTCTTACACTAATATGGTCTTACACTAATATGGTCTTACACTAATATGGTCTTACACTAATATGGTCTTACACTAATATGGTCTTACACTAATATGGTCTTACACTAATATGGTCTTACACTAATATGGTCTTACACTAATATGGTCTTACACTAATATGGTCTTACACTAATATGGTCTTACACTAATATGGTCTTACACTAATATGGTCTTACACTAATATGGTCTTACACTAATATGGTCTTACACTAATATGGTCTTGTATAATACGCACTTTTCTTTCATAGTTTTCAGGGTTGCTGAAATTAGTAGGAATATTCCCGTAGAGTCTAAGTCCACAATCAGCCTGTATAAACCCAAGCACCCTTAGGGAGGGAGAGACATGAAAACATTATCGAAGTGTAAGTCTAAATTTAGCACTCACGAAAGAAAAACTCCACTAGCACCCCTTGGGGTGGGGAGGGAATAAGTTGAATGATAAAAATAATTGACAACTAATTTTCAAATATAAATCAAATTGCACTGTATTCATAGTTTTAAGATTGATGAGATTTTTAAAATCACCTATGACGTAAAGTTTAAGTAGAAATCCCATAGGGGCATGTTATCCGTATAACTGGGGTTGGGAAGAGTGAGACGTAAAAACGGTCGTTATTACATTTCTCAAAACAGACTCCAACGACTTTGCTTAAATATCCTGTACGTAAAAGTACAATTAGTATGCAGTACATCCGTATTTATACATTTAATTGTTTAAAAAAATATAATGCACTGTTCTGTGTTTGTTGAATGGTTCATTATTGTTTAATAAACATATTCTTATAGTTCTTGTGTACTAAAATTGTTAACAAAACATAAAAATGTGTGCCAGCTAATAATCTGCAAAGAAAATTAAACGAGACGCAGTGCGATGAACAAATGATTGTTATTAATTTGGTCATATTACTAGAATCAAAATATGATTTTTTTAAGGATTATATAACAATAAGTATGGACAAGAACTATAAAGTTTATCACTGTGTTAATATTCGTGCTATACGGCGTTGAATAAATACCTTTTTTGTTTACATCTTCGTAAATGTAACAGATATACAATACGTTTAATTATTTATAAATTTTTAATACATTGTTCTGTGTTGATTGAATGGTTCATTGTTGTTTGATGAACGATGAATTTTTTATCAATTTGGCCATAACAATAAGATTAGAATATGATTTGTTTAAAGATTATATAATGATAAATATAGACAAGAACTACAAAGTTTATTACTGGGTTAATGTTTGTGCTATACGGTGTTGCATAAATACTTTTTTTCTCTAGGAAATGCATTTTTCTTTTTAGTACGCGATCACAATAAATTTGCAATATACTCATTTCATTGTTTATTTTTACGTTATTTTTGTTTATAAAATATTTAATAGATTATGCTTCAAAATTGTTTTGTATTTTTTAAGTGTATTTTTATTACATTTTTTACTTTGTCATGAATGCAAACGGTTATATTGTTTATAACATATTACATTTATAATGAATTTTGTATATTTTAAATAATTAGTAATAATTGAGAAACAGTTATTTACGTGGGTTTTTTAGTAGTGCCCTAATATTAATCCAGCTTCGTATAGCTGTGTCAGTTGCTCTTTGTTGTAAACAATCGGAATAATTTGTTAAAAACAATAGTAATGAATTTCTTTTTGCAGTAATAAATTTGTGAGAAATGCACACACAAAATTTAAAACATTTTTAATTTAAAGAAGGTTGTTCCAGCTTCACAGAGAATCTGGAACAACCTCGTAATTTTTTAAATATAGTAGTAATAAATTTTAATTTATAGTAATAAATGAGTACAAAACTCTCCCATATGAGTATTTCGGTTATGCCATAAAGGTTGTTCCAGCTTCATAGTGCTCATTAGCTTACTGTTTCAAGAAACTTGAATATTATTTAGCTGTGTATATTGCCCAAGAATATATGTTGGTAAACTAAATGAAAGATATGATAATAATCAAATACATAGGATGACATCTAACGCACTGCAGATACCAGAATACGTCAATTTCTGTCTACAACGAAATCACATTCACATATCACTTTTACGATGTATAAAAGACAGAATTCACTAAAAGTTTTGAAATAATATTCTGAATATTTATTTTACTTTCAAAGACAGTAATAAGCTCATATAGTAACTTCGAGGCCGATCAAAAGTTAGTTGTCTTTTGCGCGTAGTTTGAATGTAATCGCGGGTGTCCAAAGAATAAACTATACTAGGTATGTCACGTCTCTCCATGTTCATCTTAGCTGGAGAACTGAAATGTTTTTCCCTCCCTATTTTTTTGATAACTTTATGTTCGGTAGTTTTGGAAACGCTATCTTTTTACTGAGAATGTTATGATGTCTGTACCGCCTTTTTATGCTGATTGTTGAGGTTGCTATTTCCGGGAATGAGCAGATGGCCAAAACATAAGAGTCCATGCCAAAAATAACATAATTTTTCGTCACTCAATGCTGCAGACGGAGAGACTTATATGAGAAAGTATTTGCAATGGTTTTGCACCGCTAGTTCCACTATGTCTATAACGAATTGATAAATATTCTGTTTCTATATGTAAGGATTGTTATCTAAAATGTAAAGTCAAATGTCAAAAAAGCATTTTCATGAAAATTCGATGTTATAATTTTAATGGGTGAAAAGGAGTAATGGTATGATTTTTGAAATTGTGATTTTTAGCAGAAAAATTAGAACAAGTAGTTCAAACTTTCGACCTTTTATAGACGAATAATATTTTTATTTTTCGTTAAGAACTCACTACGTCTCGACGTGGATTTACGCCGTCGCTTGATCACCTGCCGAAGTTTTTAACTATTTATTTAAATAGATTACGTAATTGCCGTTAATAGTAGTAAAATTTGAAAAAATATATATTTTTTCGAACTTTCGCTAAATATCAGTAATGAATTAAGGTGTCACCATGGTTTTTTGATGTAAACATACTATTTTTTCTACATTAGTTATAACCAAGGTAAACCGTGTAACAATTATAGAAACTTCTGTCGAAGTCGGGGAGGGTCAGCTAGTCTATTAATATATTCATAGATGCCCTGTTCTATCAACGCATAATCTAAATCACTGAAGCTAGACACATTAAATTAGGGCAGTATGTGCCTTCTGTAATGTAGGTGTCCACAAAGAGAGTAATTTTTGAAATTTCGAAATTTAAAATGGTAAAATAGTGTAAAATGAGACAGATGACAAGTTTAGTTCCATGTATATAAATATAATTGATAGAAATTAACGTTGTATTAATTTTTACTATAGAGGCGTGAGCTAGCACGCCTTGTAAGTATGAGCAATGGCAGGTAGCCATCAGGTATATACGCGAATTTTCGTTGATCTCCATTGACAGATTTAACAATTACCGTTTGTTTGTTTTTTGTTTTTTTTTTGCTTGATTTGCATTTTATTAATTATTGGAAATAGATTTTAATGTAATGATGCTTTCCCTGTACATTGATTTTTTAAATTTCCCTTATATTACTGACTATCGTCGTTTTTATATTTCGTTTTGAGATTAAATGCATGATTTTTCTCTTGAAAATGCAGAATTTTTCATCACATTTTTTCCAGCACCCATTTCGAATTCCTTTTGGTGAATCGAATAGCAATGCGAATGTAGCTGATTTGTGTAGAGAACAGACCGCATTCCTCAAAGTAGCATGTGAGGTTATTTATTTATCTATTATATAATGTTCAGGCAGCACCCGAATCTTACAAATAACATATTGATATTGCTATATCCAACAGTTTGGCAAAGTATAAAATTATATATATTGTTGACAATGTATAGTTAGACCGCTCCAGTGAGTAATACATGAAGTGAATAGTAGTATATAGTGAATAATATATGTAAAAAAAATTTTACTCGGTAATCAAGTTCATGAGAGTGTTGACTCTGTTGTGCCTCGAATGTCAGAATTGATTCAGACGATTCAGGAGAGTTTTTTAAGTTCGTTAGGTTTGGGGCTGAGACAAGTTGTTCAGGCAGACTGTTCCACTGGTCGACGACTCGATTTGATAGGAAATTTTCTTTTTTGAGGTGTTTATGTCTGGTATTGGTTATGATATGGCCTCGGAGATTTGGGTTTGTGGAACGAGTAAACATGTCCGTACGTTCAGAAGAATTATATAGTTCGTGTATTATTTTGTATGTTTCTATCATGTCTATCCGACTTCTCCTGTTTGTGAGAGGTAGTAGTTGGAGTTATTTAGTCGTAACTCATAGGACAGGTGTCGTAGGTCAGACAGTATCTTCATGGCCTTGCGTTGAGCTGCCTCGAGAGAAGCGATGTCCTTTAGTAAATATAGGTTCCAAATACAACACCCGAATTCAAGTATTGGTAAGATGTACGTCTTATAGATTGTTAGGAAATTGTAGCGTGCTATTGATTTGAATAATTTCCTGAGCAAGAATAATGACTTCTTGGCATTTTTAGGGACATAGTTTACATGGTATCCCCATTTCAAGTACTCGGTGATGAATGGGCCCTTTACTATATTTGGGTTGTCCTCTTATCGTATATTGTAGGTGAGGGTAATTGGAGCCCACGTGCAGAACTGTGCATTTACAGTCATTTAATGGAATGTCATATTACGGACAAGTGAACTATTTCGTCGAGATCTGTTTGGAGATTGGAAGCGTCCTCGAGTGGATTAGCGGAGAGTTTGGTGTCTTCAGCCAACAGTGATATTCTTGTCTGGAAATTCAGTACTTGAGAGTTATGCGTTACGTCGCTGGTATATACGATGAAGAGAATAGGTCCAAGGCTGATCCTTGTGATACTCCACTACCCAAAACCTGAGGACTGGAGAGGTGTGTACCGATCTTGACTCTAAAACGTACGGTTTGTCAGGTATGATTTTAGCCATTCAAGGAGTTTGCCACAGATACCGATGTGATGGAGTTTCTGCAGAAGACGACGATGGGGAACTCGATCAAATACTTTACCGAAGTCAAGGTATATGACATCAGTTGGAATCTTGGCATCTAGGTTTGTAGTCCAATAGTGAATGTTTGTCTAGAGATTGGTAACTATAAATCGCTTGGGTACGAAGCCATGTTGTTCTTTTGAAATTCCTCCAGTTGCTTGCGCAAACTGGAGTAGTTCATCTGCCGTTATTCCCTCTGCCATGGTTAGACATAGATGACAACAATGAATGCCAATATTGTTCGCCAAGAAGAGTTCTACAGAAAAGTCCGTGGCAGCATATGTATATCTACTAAGGTGAATCTAAATTATCGAAAACAACTTATAAAAATAGAAGCGTTAAAATACTTCTTTAATGGTTTCTTTCTTTTTTGCATTTAACTAAGATAAAAAACATCTTTTAATCGTAATATTCGGACCAATAGTTTAGATTTTTCAATCGTTTTAAGGTATGGCATCTCTGAATCAACGGCATGCCTCCATACGCATACCAATTGCTACTTTGAGAGCGCTTTATTCAATGTACTATAAAATCCTCTTACGTAAAAATATTCTGAAATTTCACAGTTTAAGTAAACACCTAATAGTAAATGTATGCAATTAGTGTGTATGCATTGTAAGAATCTATTAATTATTAATTAGAGTAATGAGAACTATGACAAGCAAAATGTTTCGTAAGCGAGCGGAATCGTAACGGTGATTTCTGCTACGCAGTTGCGAGGGCAGGCGACCGCTGTGAAGGGCACAGGATTTCGTATTTTGTTGTTCACAGGACGGTCATAAAAATTCAGCGATAGGAAGAATGTCTGAGTACTACGCATTTATTTTTGGCTAGAAGGGGGAAGTAGGTAAAAAATTTGCTAACACATAATGGATGGCGTTATTAGATTTAAACTGGGAAGAAACGGAAAATTACAAGAAGTATTTTGAAAGAGACAAGGTCAGCGTTAATGACAGATTTTGGGTTTTAAAGTGAAGCTGCAAGAGAAACTCATATCGTGGGTGTTAAGAGAGGCAGAAGCCCTTTACAAATTGAAATGATGACAATAGATAGCGACCCGGAGAGCGAGGGTGTGAGGGAGCTCGACCCTCAGCTTTTGAGAATTATCTAGGGTCAGTTGACATACACCATGAGGCAGCGACCGTTGGGCATGCGTCGTAGAACGGTTGGCAAAGGAGGCGCTGAAGACAAGGGATTGGCAGTTAAAGGTTCCGAAGTTTTCTAAATTTAGTTTTCTATTATTCTTCAAAAGTGTTAGGTAAAAATTACGGAGAGGATGGTTGAAAAAGATAACGCCGTTGAAGTGAGGAAATTTCCTAGGAAGGAACGTTCAGAGTGGCTAGGAACAAGCACTTGTCGTTCTAAACTCAACCAATCACGACAACTTCGCGTCGAGTGGTTTTGACATGATAGGCAAAAAATAGTCATGGTTTTTAAAAAAATTATCACGTGAGTTAGCTTCTGAGGGACAGAGAGGGGAATGAGGTGATAAAACATGATGCTGACGTTCCGTGATGATTCGAGTATTTTCGAGCAGGATTCGATCATTCGAGTATGTTCGAGACTGAGATTTCGAGATTCGAGCACATTCGATCAGATTCGAGTAGAACATTCGGAATCATTCCGAGATTCAATGATTCCGGGATCACTTCGAGATTTTCTTTATTATTCTTGACCTCTAGGTCTTGAAGTTTTGAACACGTTATTCTTAATTGATAACTTGATCTTATTCCAAATTATGCAGAGTTGTGAAAGTTTCAACTTTAATCATATATCCCAGAACTAGTCGGAGATCAAATGTTTTGTTTTGTAACAAGTGGCGATTGTAAAGACTATTTAATTGCGTTGCAACAAGTTGAATGAACTCTCGCTGTAAAAGAACTGTATTATTACAGAGAACGCGAAACATATTTCCGAGAACGAGAAACTCCAGACAGGCGCGGCAGCTTCCAAAGAAGGCTGGTTTTGAACGCTGAATGGGCGACTGGCAGGTACGAAGAAGGACGCACCGCACGAGCCGATGCTAATCAATGGCATTCCAATCTTCCCCTACGCTTTTAAACTGATCTGATCATCAATGAAAAAGTAACCTGAGAATACTGGTTGCGATCAGTAATAGATATTTAAGTGGCGGCGTGAAGATCTAGTGCAACGAACCAGAATAGTAATGGCCCACGCTCAGAACTTTTGTGATAGTATTCTTAATGAGAGCAGAAAGAAGAGTGAGCAATAATGATGGCTTTCTAAATTTAATTAATGTTTTTGCTGCAATTAACTGGTAATAATAATAGAAATTCTCTTTAAAATTTCATGTCAATGTTATGTGATAGCATGTGATTTTTTTTTTTTGGGGGGGGGCTTATGCATGGTAGCGTTAATTAGGAATGTATCAGGGAAAATTAAGTCAATTTTATTTTGTAATATGCGCTTTCCTTTGACAAGGAACCCTGTGTGTAGTTTCCACTTAATTAAAAATAATACGAATCCACTTAATGTTTTTGTTGGCACTACTCCATAATTGAAATACTAGAAGAACTGTAAAGATAAGACATCCCTGGCATCACTTGGTAGGGGGGTGGTAAGACAGTGACGTGTAAAAAGAATGAAAATATTTTATAACATATTTGAAACCATAGTTATCGGTGCCATAGAGATGGATAAGGACACCCCCAATGCTTTGTAAGTTCGCAATTGGTTCAAATTGGAGATATTAAACCCCTAACATCATTGGGGTAGGAGTGGGAACGGGAAGCAGGTTAAAATTATCATACGCGTCTGATATTTGTGTTGAATATATCCGTTTTGCGGTCTCAGAAGAGAAGAGTCACACTCTCAATGCCGCTTAAGTCAGCGATCACCCCCTATGAGGGAATATACTTCGTTTGGTTTAGGGATGAAATGTAAAAATAATCGAAAATGACTTATAATAGTGTTGAGATCATAGTTTTTGAGGTCGATGAGATTATTAATGACATTTTCGAAGACCGCAAAGTCCAAAATCAGCCTGAATACACCCTTTGCACCCCAAGGGTGATATATACAAATTATAAAAAGTTAGTGGGGAGTTCGCAGTTTGCAGTATTGTTGAGTTGATTGTAACATCCTGTAATCGTGTAAGGCGACAGTGAACCCCCGCTGGTAAGGGATGGAAATGAGTCGACATGTGAAAATAATCGGAAGTTACCAATATAAGTGGGGAGATCAATAGTTTAGAGGTCGCTAATGACTTTTCCGATGCTGCTTAAATCCACGATCAGCCCCATAAACCCCAGTACCTCAGGGAAGCGTATGACATAAAAGGTATGACACCTCAGGAAAGAGTATGACGAGATCAGAATTTTCGGTATCGCTGATGAATGGTATCACCCCTATGAGAAAGAATAAAGCTGGAGACATATTACAAAATTCACATGAGCTGAAACTTCCGCCCCCTCCTATCTTCTTTAGAATCTCCTCTTCTTTTCCATCTTTTTTTTATCAAATTCAGCAGAGATAAAAATTATTTTAACTATTGTATTGCAAATCACACTCACTGGTTGCACTACTTGCTGCCAGCAACTGACCACCAACGCTAGAACGAAAGTCGTCGTGTCTTTGACGGACATCGTTCAACGGCGCGTGCTTCTTTAAAAAGAGTCCCGTCCCACCACAAAATCTCAATCAAGATGAGCACGCCTTGGCATGCATGCTGTGATGAAAGATGAAAATATGACAACGTATTCACGTGAGCAACGCTGCGGCTACTCAGCTAGTAAATTAATCAAATAAGCCAAAGAATTTGTTTAACTTGTATTAATCTAATATATGAACTTTGTAACGTATACCAATCTGTGTTTGCGTTGATGATAACAGTGGAGTGTATATGTTCCTAATTCACTTTGTGACATTGTGACATTGGATAACTATTAATAATACGGTGAATGAACAAAATTGTTCCTGTCTGTAGAAGTTTAGAATTAAAAAATACTATTTCATTAGATATTGCAGAAAATTTCTATATAAAATTAGGTCAAAAATATTGACATAATTCTCATCTACAATCATATTTTAATTTAGATTTACAATAATATTTTGACAGCTGCTGTCTGTCATCATCAGGTGATTGTTGTACATAAACAAAGAAGTACTACAATCACCTTATGATGACAGAAAAAAGCTGTCAAAAAGTAGTGAACTTTCATTAAATATAATCAACTTACAAATTGGTAATAAATATTTCAATTAAAGTAGAATATTTTTTAGTTTTTTTTTAAGTCATTAGTTTCATTGGGGTATTTTAGGAAAGAAACAAGTTTTCCTAATTTATTTTCTTTATTCCTGCAGTATGTGATTTAATTTAAGAAGTTTAAGCTTTCCTCATGAACCTCCTTTATATCAAGGGTAAGAACTAAAATGATATTATATAATCTGTATTCTAATTGGATACAGCGAATATTATTTGTGTTTGATAATAAATTGTCTGTTAAATTGGTTCGTATTATATTCTGAATAATTGCTGACGTCAAATAACATTAATATATTACGTATTATTTATGTAAATTAAAATGGGTGTGGGTGTGTAAGTATATGCGTATGTTCCACCATAACTATGAAATGCCTCAAGCAATGTTAACCAACCGGTAGAAAGATAACTATGTGGCAAAACATACAGTTGGGGCATGACAACCCTAGAAGCCCCTTGGGAGTTGTGGGAAGGGAATGACAAGAACAAAGAAAAAAATATATATTCGATATGCTATTAGATACAACATTTTTGGGACAACTAAAATGAATACACTTCCAATGACTCTTAAGTCTACTTTTATTCCCATGAGTGAAAATACATCATTTTGTTAGGCGGTGGGAAGGCGATAAGATGTGTTAGTAATTGAAAATGACCGATCTTCTTTTGAGATCATAATTTTTGAGACCACTACAATAATTAGTTTTCTTCGATGCCACTTAAGACGACATGTCCTCGTACACCTATGCACTCCTATGGAAGGGAATGTAATCCTAAAACCCATATGGGTGGAATAGGAAGAAAAATAAATAATCTACGGCAGATATTAACGTTTAATCGAATAGTGACATGATGCCGTTTAATAATGTTAGAGGTTTTTAACCCCTATGAGGGTTTAAATACACCTCACACTCGTATGGGTAAAGTAGTGTCATCAGGCTAGTGGTAAGAATATCTCTAAATTTAAGTGTTCAGCGAGGTATCTTTAGACGTAAGTTTGTCCTGTTGACACCACATATCGCACGCCTTAATCCTAAGTTCTTGGGTAATGCGGAGAGGACGAAAATGTAAGCAGATTGCTTTTTCTACGAGTGTAGACATTGGATTGAAGTTAAATAAGCGTTTAATCTAAAGAAATAATTGAGAAAGCAACTATCAGAAAATGAGAAAAAAGAGTTTGCCCACATCATAACCAATTCATATTCACGGGAAACGCAGATTTCATTAGCTAGTGCTTCTATATGGCATTGTCACGACTTACTGATTGACTGACTATATGACTTACTGACACATTCATCAACGTATAGCCTCAAAGTAGTACCAAAACTAGAAAATGAAATTTGAAAATGATTTACGGAATTATAATCTTTAAAGGGTGAAATGGGGTACAATTTGAGATTTATTATTATTCCTATTATACATCTAATACAACTGATTGAGATACGATCTAAGTTATTGCATGACAAAAATTTTAATTTCTATGAACTTACCTTTCGGTTTTTCTATTATTTATACTGAAAGGTTGAGAAGGGGCTGACATTTCTTCATCTATTTATCATTAGCGCTACCGATACCATACATTATTTTCCCATAATCAGTGAACTAATTTATTACCCGACTTTTGTAAGTAATTTATAAATATCTAGAAACAAGTTTGAGAAATTTGGGATATTTTCCTTTTCATGGTTGACACGCGGTGAAAGTTTTGGTGCATTGTCCTGAATGACTGACAATAATTTTCTGCGTTTATTTAAGACAAACACTTGAGTTTGTACTAAATATTGCAATAGTATTTTAGAGGTTTGATTGGTAGAATATTGCATTATTATTGTAGAATTTGAAAGATTGCCATATTGTGCACTTGGATGCCCCCAGATAAAGGAAATAAAGTTCAAAACTAAATTAATCACATTTGAATGTACATACCATTCATAACTGGGAAAGAGCACGGTTAGATGTCCAAAATAAACCAGGGGTGAATATGAGAACAGATTACCACCTACTGATAGGAATTCTGAGATACAGAATGGAGAAAAGCAAGCTTAAATACCAGAGAATAAATAAATATGATATTGTCAAAACAAGGCAGCCGGAGATAGATATATGCTGTATAGAATGCTGGTAAACTAATTTTAAATAAGCAATTACCATGAAAGGAAACGTTGTGAAGAATGTGTCCAACTTTTATTATCTGGGAAGTATGCTGTCAGAGGATGTAGTAGCCACCCTAGATGTTTGTACAAGAATTCAGAAAGCAGGGGGCACATTTTCAACACTAAGGAAAACTCGGCTGTCCGACGACTTATGCATAAATACGTAGATCAAAATATTTAGTGCTTGTGTCAAATCAGTCCTTCTGTACTTGATTGACACCACCGAAATAAAAAGGAAGCTTCAAAATTTCATAAGGAGATGTCAACATTCTATCTTAAAAATATGGTGACCACGCGTTATTGCCAATAAGGATCTCTGAGAAAAGTTATTCTACAATTTACATCTATTATATAATCTAATTAAATAAATAAAAACTTACGACCGTTCATGGACGATTAACATATATGGAAGGTCGTAAGTTTTTAATTATTTGTTTAATCTATGGAAAAAACAGGACAGATGGATATCAATAACAAAATCTGCAAGCGGGTATTTTGTTGGACACACGCTTAGAAAAGATGATGAAGAACCATCGAAAAGTGCCTTGATGTGAAACCCTCAAGGGTTCAGAAAACAGGGACGCTCAAAGATCCTTTATAAAAGAGGCTGGCAAACGTTTGAATAAGGTGCGAGCGAAAGCAACAGAAGGAGATGGAGAAAGTTTCTGGACGACCTTTGCTCCAAATATGAGACAACGGACATTGTTATTATTGTAGAGGTTTACTAAATTTCTTTTAGAAATTCAGAATTTAAATGTTTAGTTATGGTGAAAAGTTATTTTTCCATTCTTTGCTATTTTCATTAACTAACTGAGTTTTCATTTTTGTACGTAAATGTCGTTAATTCATGTCTAGAAATGGGATTTTGGATCACTTTTTGTGGGGTTTTAGGGCTCATCAACGGCAAGGTCGTTAGAGCCCTGATTTTGGATTCTTCGGTACTTTATGCTTAAGGGGTAGGTAGATTTTCAGAAATTAGTCGTTTGCGATAACGACATATATTACTACTTTCGTTATATATGACGAACTGATTGAGATATCAAGTCTGTTTCTGTATGTAAGGATTTTAAAATCATATATGTATAAACGCTTTTCTGGAACTGCACTATGTTGTACTACTCTACAATTTAGAATCTAGAAAATAAAATATATCAGACGACGTATTACATATTTTACATAACAGTATTTATTTCTTTTAGAAAATCTATGTAATTGAATTGTATTGTGCGTTGATGACTATTGATTCTGAAAAATTAAATAACATTGGAATCTACTTTGTTCCTATGCTGGTAAGCGTGTAGGGAACATGGTAAGCATAAATAAATAAATAAATAAATACTATTGACAAAAAAGCAGTTGCATACTTATATAACTTTAATATTCAATAATCGATCGATTCAAGATACAAGATTTGATAGTGCACCACGTAAAAATTATGTTATTCTTTGTAGTGTTATTTATAATGTATTGAATTTTACATGCCATATCCGTTTTTCATAGTCAAAATCATGAAAAAAATACAACTAACTAAGATTTTTCGAATTTGCATAGTTACCAGTTTTCAGAATGTTAGGTGAAATATGCTCGTTCGATATACAACAGACTACTTGTTAGTGTAATCATCTGAGTAATGCGTCGTAAGTGAGTTATTCGCGAATAAACGAAAAAATAATTTTTTCAAATGTTACTTTTAACGCTTAAATGTTACTTTTACACAGTATTAAATAACCTAAAACGTAAAACACTATTATTGTACATATAATATATTTAACATCTCAAAAACTGAGGACAAAAAGAAAAATGTGTTATTGTCCTGAAAAATGAAAAAAAAAGATCATTATGTTTTAATTGGCCCAAAACTTTGCGTTGAAAGAATTTCACATCTAATGTATCCATTAGACGCTGAATTTAATAAACTTTAATTCACATTAGAGCCATTTTTTCTGTAAAATGTGACACTTATGAGTTATTTGCGAAAAAAATGAAAAATGTCCCCCCACCTTGAGTACAAGGAATACTTTGATACAAAATTCAAAAAATCTTTTTCACATTATGAGAAGAGATTAAAACCATTTCCAGCTTTCCAAGAATTAATCGGAGGCAGAGCCATTTTTTGGCCATTTTGTTTCCTGGCATTATTTGTAAAACCTAAAGAAAAAGAAACGTCTGCAAAAGTATGATTTTTCATTACGTTTTTTAGTCTCATGCATACAAGAAAAAAGTTATTACTCTATTTTTTTATTCTCTCTTCCTCCCATCACCCAATTTTCTTAACTTTTTTTCGTAAATTTCAAGGTGGTTACGTAAAATGGAACTAATTCTACAACTTTGTTTACACGGACAAATTATACACGCAGTTAGAATGAATTGTTTTTGCATTATTAATCTTCTAAATTTCTATTTAATTTCTTCAGACGTCTTTTCTTTTCGATTAGAAATTCCTCATATTGTTATCTTCGGTGGTGGAAGGGTAATTTTGAACTAATAAAGACTTAGCAAGAAACGGAAAGATAAAGCAAAGCAAATAGTTCATCATTATGTTTCTTAATAGGAAACAAAATTATTTTTCAAGAACGTCAATTAAACTAAACGATTAAGCTGCAATCTAGTCACTTTCATAATACATAGAATAAACACTACTTTTAAAAAATACTTCTTCGATTCAAATTATGGGTTTCAAAAAATTGCGTAAGTGAAATATAACGCATTTTAAATAGATACATACCTGAAGTCAAATGCATTACAAACTCCTTTTCAATTATTTCCTCGGTGTAAGGATGTATTGCCACTTAGATATTAGACTTGTTGTTCTACAGTAGAGCACACTCGTTTGCAAGACAATTCACAGACTAAAAAGCGAGATAACTGACATATGGCTGAATTATTCAACTCGTTAAACATGGCGACCTATTAATACCTTCG
Source organism: Laupala kohalensis (assembly GCA_002313205.1). Lineage (NCBI taxonomy): Eukaryota > Metazoa > Arthropoda > Insecta > Orthoptera > Trigonidiidae > Laupala > Laupala kohalensis. The sequence continues at coordinate 26,761 of NNCF01131071.1, read as the reverse complement.
TTAAAATTGATTTTCCTACAAATTCTTCATTTTACCCACTGTTCACAATCAGAAAATATTTCTCTAAGTAGATATAGACACGTGGAAGGAAGACAAAGATGATCTCTAGATCAGCTTAATAAAAACATAAACAAAATCTTTCTGTCTTCTTATTCCAATTCATACAACAATCAGAACTCCTCAATGAACACTTTCATCAACTTTAAGCATGAAAACATATAATGCCTTTTCTTTGATTATCTTTCAGGATACGTTTTCTCATGACCTACTAGATAGGACTTCTACTCTATTTTCGTCAAAGATACAAACTTCGCATAGCATTGAAGCAATATATAACAAGAGGAAGAGAAACAGTCGACTTTTTGCGACTTCGCTTTGAGAGAGCACTAACGTTTCTTCAATTGTGGCGAAGTCTATGGGAACTCCGTGAAACTACTATATAAATAAATAAATTTTTATTGTCAAAAAAGCAGTACAAACTGCGTATGACCACGTGGAGTACAATAAACTAATTTACTTTTCTGTTAGTTACAGTACGTCTTCGACAGAGAGATAATGTTACGCGATCTCGTAGTAATCAGTTTTGTCATCCTAATCATCAAAGAAATCCAGCAATGTGACCATTATTATGCAGATCGGTGAAACAGCGTCAAGACCTTCTTAATACTAGTGATTACACAAGCCTACAAAATTGAAATTTGTGACTGGGGTTTTGATCAAATTAGGTGATTTAGGATATTGCTTTGCTGAATTGAAAAATTACATTTTCTTTTCTCGATCACGTCAGCTTATTTTACAATCGCAAGACCAAAATTTATGATATAGTATAATTTATGATTTTTGCGACACTATTTGCGAGGTAATTTACTTCGAATATTGACGGAATCTAAGGAAATTGATAACAAGTAGAATAAAAATTAATTATTAAAACCAAGTCAAATAACGAATTGACTATTGACTATTATTATGTTCTGCCATAGTATTTGCCACGATGGCACTCTGGAAGGCACAGAATAAAATTACGACAAACCGATTCCTTTCGTAAGGCGAGGAGCCATTTTTGTCGGTCTTGTGGAACTTGAACTCGTATGCGGACGAGCAGCGATAGCCAAATTACATGGCTGAGCTTTGCTTCATCCGACGTCTTATCCTCACCATTCAATGACGAAAAGCAAAACAAAACGTGATATCCAATTTTGCCAAAGACTACTTAACATCTGTTTAATTAATATATTTAAGAAGGTCTTAAATAAATAATATAAATCTTCTAAATCAATAAACTCTTCCAACAATTATGTGTCTCAATTTATAGACAATAAATTTCCAGGCAGAATTTTGGGAAGGTTAACTGTTTTTAATGTGTTATGTTTGATCTAATAAGGAAGTGTGATATTGAGGTCGGTGGGATAGTTTGTATCAGTTGTAGTGGTTTTTGTTAGTCCTGAAGAACAGTCAACCCATAGCCTCGAAATGTTGGCAAGGAGCAATACTAAAAAATTGTAATTGAAAATTGTAATTGAAAAATTGTACATCTTTTTCGTGAGAAGATCTTTCGCGTAATTCTGCCTGTAAATTGATTGTCTGTAAATTAAGACACAAAGATGTTGGAAATAAATAAATAAATATAATAAATAAACTTTATTGTCAAAAAAGCAATTACAAACTACATATGACCACGTGGGAGGTAATAAACTAGGTAAGTTACTCTCCGGAAACAAGCAAAGGATCATTCCATCAATTCCGATCAAGGGCCCAAGGGCAGTGGCGGGTGTAATAATAAAAGAAATTATTTAATAAATACGTTCTGTTAGCCATTATTTATTTCAAAATAAATTGTATATATTAGTGCAGTAAAAATTCAAGATTAATATATAAAAAGGTAGTAATGACATTCCCGACCAAGGAAAATCCGCCACTACCCGGAGGAAAACCCGGGTCACGATGGAGCTACAGAGATAATGTACACAACCGTGCCAGGGTTGCGTACAGTTAGAAATAAACTATTAAAAGCCAAAAAGGAGCAAAAACAATATGCATGAAAAAAAAATTGAATCAGTATCTAGAGTTCTATAACAATGGCGTGTTAAAGTATAAGAGATATTAACATCAATTACATCATCCGATGTCATATGGGAAACAATATTTATTAGAAAATTGAAGCTTTCATTAAATTCCTTTATTTAAATCTGTAAATTCTTTCACATTATAGAAATCAGAGCACATTGAAAAGCTATTAACCAAGGATTTAACGAGATTCAATTTATTTATATCTTTGGGAAGAAAATTATACAAAATTATTCCTGAATGATATGGACCTCTTTGGCAAAGAGTTGTTGACACGACAAGGAGATATATTAGCCTTAAAACGAGTGTTGTGTCCGTGAATTTCTTCTAAAGCAGAGGTGGGATTATAATAGTTCTGTCTTAACAAAGACGACTACTTCATAAATGTATATGCAAGGGAGAGGGAGAATATTTAACTCTCTAAATAAAGGTTTATATGAATTTCTGAGGTGAGATGTACATATAATCCGAACTATCCTCATTTGGATTCTAAAAGTTTAAATACTCTGAGTGGATATGACTAACGTTGTTGAATAAAATTCGGAATGAATAGTAATAAATTAATAATAAATTTATTGTCAAAAAACAGTACAGATTGCGTATGACCACGTGGAGGACAATAAACTAATTTAGTCTCCGGAAGCAAGCAAGGGACCATCCCATCAATTCCGATCAAGGGCCCTAAGGCAGAGGCGGATTTTAAAAAATTGATATTGATATTATTATTGATAATAATATCAATTGTTAGCATTGATATTATAGCGGATTCAAAAAAATCTTATTGATAGCATTTTTTGCTTAGTTTGCAATTTAAATTATAACATGGCAATTCCATGTGAGGTTGTCCTGAATATGAAACCCGAAAAATTTTGTTATCTATACAGTTTTTATTTGAGTTCCGTTTATTGAAAAGGGTGCAGAAGGAAGGGATTTCATTACAATATTTTGGAATGACATGAATGCTGTATTAACAATGAGCCGATTTAAATGAAACCAAGACAAGAGGTCAGATAGAACGTTTTGCGTATTTACATGGTTACACAGTAAATTTATGTCACCAGCAAAGAGAGCCATTTTGCAATCCAGCGTGGTGGATATATCATTTACGTACATACATACATACATTTTCCTCATCCTGACCGTTGGTTATCCGTGGTTCCCACGGTACTTAACGAACACACTAGTTGCCATAAGATTTAGTTCTATTATATTCATATTTGTGGTAAATTACGTAAATTAAACTTTATTTTGTTTTGTTAGCATTAGATAGTATTGCTAGATCGTACACGATGATGATTGAAAGGGCGGACGGCGTAACTGGCAAGTTCCTTAAGAGTGAATACCAGGATGTTGTAAGCAAGCCCACGGCAAATACAGGGTCAAATCACAGGCAAACGGGCCATCAGCCTCGCCAAAACTACGCTCTATTGTAAAAATATTGTAAAAAGTAAATAAAATCCATTTCATTTCATTCAATATGAAATATCGCGAAAATTCTGGAAAAAATCATTTATGAGAGAATATACAATTTTGTAATGAAAAGTGACATAATAAGCCCACAACAATTCAGTTTTCTCAAAAATAAAGGAACCACTGACGCTTTAAGAGAATTTATGACAAATTATACAAAAGTAAACCTTTAATTATAACTTTTCGAGAATTAGCAAAGGCTTTCGATACTGTGTATCATAATATTCTTATTGATAAACTTTTTATTTATGAGATTAAAGGAAAAGCACATACGTCGTTAACCAGCTACCTGACCAACAGATAACAAAAAGTTCAGACAAACAACATTGTGATTGACTGGAGTCTTATAGGTACTGGAATGCCACAAGGAACGATCCTGGGATCTTTTTTTTTATAACTGTATGTAAATGATCTTCTAATGAATTTGCCTACAGGCGGAGTGGTGTCATATGCAAATGACACAGACATTTTAGCAGGTGGAAATTCTAGGATAGCTACTCAGGAGAAAATGAATGGATATCTATATTTTGTTAAAAGCACTTAATAAATTATCTCTAAATGTTTTAAAAAAATGGAAACATGTGACATTACGAAAACAAAGAAAGTTACTAACACTCTAGACATAAAATATTTGCGGATTATTTTTACTTTCAAATTACACAGAGTTTGTAAGGGAAGTATTGTAATCGATCGAAAAATATTTTTATGAGATCTCTTAGGATCGCAGCGAATTGGCTCTAGGAGTGTTTATTTTCAAATTCTGGCGATGATGTCCAAAGTCGAATGTGTGTACGTGTGTGTGTATGTACATATGTCTGTGTGCATGTTAAGAATGTTGTTCCCCCGATGACTCACGAACTAATTAATGTATCGATACCAAACTTGAGATTTGACTTTGGATGCGTTACGAATAGAAGCCTATTTCTGGATAGCTCACTCCGACTTCATTTACAACAACGCTCCTCTTCCGGTTTCTTAATACTCAAAATATTAAAAATATGCAAGGAAGCATTTTGATTGGTCAGTTAATTCTGCGTACAGATTGCTAAACCGCTTTCCAGGAGGCGCCTTTTTTTAATCTGCCAATAATGCTATTGCAAAGATATTAATGTGGAAGATAATTCATTAAATCTATTCTTGATTACGTTATTTTGATAAATATTTTGAGACCGATTGATCGTTTAAATACGTCATCTTGTTTAATAATTATAATATAGTATTATTTCTTTTTCTTTAGTGTTTTTACCTTTTTCTTAAATTTTTAGTGTTATGTAGGGTGTTTAGTGTCATGGGTTTTTTATATGAATTGTAATTGGAAAGTTGAGTGGGACAAACTCCAGATTTTTTACTATAACAAGAAATGGGATAAACATATAGAGTGTTGTAAGTAAAACTAAATATCTTATTTACATACGTTCAATAATAGCGAAAAGTATGTAAACTAAAACACTATTTTTACTATTTTTCTCTTTTCTTTTTTTTTCACAGCATATTCATCTAGGGAATGAGTGCCTGGGACAGCATACAAAAAGAATTTAAATCTATTACAAAAACTACAAAATAGATTATTAAAAATAGTAAATAAAATCACTTTTGATAGTGATAATTATCCCGTAAATCTAAATTAAGTGTTCGCTTTGCAGTCACTGTGTTATCATTATAAAGATCTAAAAGAAGAGTTTCTAATAAGAGAAGTAAAATAAGGAATAAAAGTAAACGAATTCCCAAGTTCGCTAAAACTATAAGTATTATAGTCATTTAATAGGTATTAGATTATTTAATTCATTGACTAAGAACTAAAACTTACGAGACATTAATCGAAATTTTTTTTTCAATTCAATTCAAAAGGGCTATATTTTAACAACAACAAAAATGTACAGTACGAGTATGTATGGCGGGGCTTAACATCCGTGCGCCTTACAGAGATCCTAAAATGTACCGTGGGCTGTGCATACTATACCCCAGTATTTACTCTCAATGAACTGAAACAGAAACTAAAATTAGAGGTATTAAAATATTTCGATTATTTGAAAAGTAAATGATTTCAGTAGCGGAAAAAGAAATTAATAAATGTTCATAAGTTATACTAAGAAAAAAGTTTACTGTCATGGCTATTTTTTAAAATTTTTAATCTCAGCTATTGTTATATTACTTAAGTGACTGTTTCGTTCATTGAGCACCGTTGGGAACCATGGAAAACCAACGGTTAGGGCAAGCGCGCTAAGCATAAAAAACAATCTGGTTGGTAACTGGAAACCTGTAACAGAACAAAAAAATTCGGCGGAAGAATCAAATAAATTCATAGAAAGAATACATACTTATCTGCAGGGCAAATAACATATGCATACATACCAACATACCCAAATAAATCTTGTTTACATATTTACCTATATATACGTTCATGTACATGGACCCATATTAGCACATGTACACATTTTTACATCAATTAAAAAGGAGACTAAAATAGAATACTAATATTACTACTAAAAATACTAATAGTAATAATAATAATAAAAGCAATAATAATTTAAACAGATTTAAATTAAGTGTGTTCATTCTGGTCAATCTCGTTCATCAGTTCCGCCTCCCTCTTTTTTCGTAACCATACTCAAAAACTTGCCAAGGAGTAAAGTAACGAATATTCTATTATCTCGCATTATTTCAAAAGCTAGAGTGTAATTTCTTGGTTTACGGTTGTATCCCCCCTCAAGCAGCTACTTTTTTCGACCTATTTCTGTGCTAACGCAATTTAACAGAACTCACATAATGCCCCTTTAATATTAAATATACACCAGATATCCTCGATATAACGTTAACAAATGCACCTCTTGAAATTTTCTCATACTCCTGCCCGGAACTTGACCCACACCATAACCCAGCTTTAATATCCTGTCAGTCTCTAAATATTCTCCAGCAAAATGATTTTCCCCTTAAAAACTCAAAAATTTACTGGGAATAGTTTCAAAAAATTGTAGATGAAAATCTGATCAAGTTGAAAACTCCAAAAACAGCTGCGGAAATAGATGCAACTGCTTTCCAATTTTTTGAATTACTAATCACTGCGACTAAAAGTAGCTCAATTGACTCTCAGTCTTTTGTTATTAAATATTCATACCCCAAACTCCCTCAACCAACTTGATAAAACAGAAAAATAAAAGTAATGCGACTGTGGAAACATTTAAAATCAAAATTAAATTCACTATCACGTAAATTAAAATTCAAGAAAACTAAATAACTATAGAAAGTGGACAGGATCACTTTCTCCTAAAGACAATTCTATATGAAAAAGAGTAGCTCACTTCAGGAATAAAAAGCAAAACATCCCCCTATTAAGAACAAAAACAACGTCGTCTACAGCAGTAAACAAAAAGCGAGAGTGCTCGCAAACTACTTTGAATCCACTTTCTCTCCAAAATCTCATTCAGGATACAGAGACTTCACTCCCGGTAAAAAGTTATGTAAACAAATCAAATTTTGATATCCCTAGGTCGATAAAGCACATATCTCCCATCAAAGTTTATTATCTCATAAAATCTCTCCCAAATACAAAATCTTCTGGTCATGATAATATCACACAGAAGATAATAAAACATCTATCACGTAAAGTTTTAGCGCATCTAACCAGTATATATTGAGACCGTGGATTGAATTGATTAATAATTCAATCACGCGTTCTCAAAATATTAACATCAAAATCATGGGTCAACATGGGAGCTCGCTGAAAGAGACTTGGGTGGTCTGAAGCTTAGCAAGGCGGTGCTACATCAAAAGCTCAGTAGAACGTTTTGGAATACAAAAACGCAATAAAAACTATTATTTGGAAATATCAAAAGTAGAGACCAGGACACGTGTTCTGAAACACACAAGTTTGAACAAGTATCATTAGAAAGACGGGTGCAAAATTTAGGACAATAACGCTATAAAAACCTTTATTTAAAAAATATCAAAAGAAATAGGAAGCAGGACACATGTTTTAGTAGCCTGCTAGTCTGAACACGAATCTTTCAAGAAAGAGAGCGGATGTTAGGGAATATTAT